>APFE030607935.1:3130-16382 GCA_000404065.3 Pinus taeda | reverse complement strand
TCCTTTACCAGCACGCAGGCTACAACCTACAGAGGGCTACAACCCTCTCTTGTTTTCTAGTTACTTCTGGAAGGGAGCTACAACCCCCTTAGCTCTTGTACTAGTGGATATACTAGTACGTAGGTGCTGACCTACAGAAGGCTGCAACATTCTTTTCTTCAGGGACCACGTTTCATCAATTTTCAGACTGGATCCATAAGTACAAAACAATCACTACTGCAATACAATCATCAACTTATACTTGTATCATAAATCTCTAAATCACCCAATACTGAATCACTGAAACCCTGTCATCAAAACACAGAGCGCAAACCAGAGCCCAGAACTCTGCAACAACCACTAGAATCAACAGCAACCTGAAACACCAAATCTCATAATGCATACACTACTTGAATATATTAAAACCGTGTGTATACGCGCTTTCACCAGAGACAACCCACATACAGATCTAAAGATAATTACTTATACCTTCGATGTCATATCCAACCTGAGCACAAACCGATAACCAGCAATACTAGATCTTCCCACTTCGTCAGACATCCATTCCTTGCACACCCTTTTGCCTAATGATCTTCTCCTTATATAGGTTAGGCTTTTCTCAATACCATGGTCCAAAACCATGTAGAAACAGTACCTTGGACCCAATACCTAGGGTCATCATTTTGAACCAAATACCATGGACCAATACCAAAATACCATGGACCAAATACCACAGACCAAAACCATGTACGTGCTTTTCCTTCTATGAACCTGTGTGTATACGTATACGTGCCTTTTTCTCCGCTATCCTGCGTATATACACACTTTCATCACGGTCAACCTGCTTATACCTCTCTCTTGACCTGCTGCATTCTGATTTGTCATCTGAATGAGTTGCCATCACCTGTATCAAACCTCTGAGTGAGTTTCCATCAAGGACAACACCTGAATCATAATGCCAACAAATATGGTCTAGACAACATATCAGTTACTTTATTTATGACACCTTTCTTGTACTTAATTACTAAGTGAAATTTCTGAAGAATCCAATCCATATTTAATGACGAGATTTTTTCAACTTAGTTTGAGACTTAAGGCATTGAAGCGACTGATGATATGTGTGAATCATTGTTTCCTTACCCATTAAATAATGTTTCCATTTCTTAACACTTTCAACCAAAGAAAAGAGTTGTTTATCATATGTCGGATAATTCTTTAATGTCGTAGAAAAAGTTTCAAAATGAAAACAAATTGGTTTCCCTTTTTGAAGTAAGATTGCACACATTGCATAACCACTAGCATTTGTTTCAATTTCAAATGGTTGTTGAAGATTTGGTAAAGCTAATATTGATGCTATGACAATTTTTTGCTTAAGTGTATCAAAATCTTTTTGTTGTTTTCCTCCCCACTAAAAGGGAACTTTAGAACTTGTTAAAACATGTAACAGTGATGCAATCAAAGAGAACTGAGCAATAAATTTCCTCCAATATTGAATTGCACCTATAAAACTTCTAACTTCAGCCACATTGTGTGGTCTTGGCCACCTAAAAATCACATCAATTTTCACTGGATATATTTTCAAACTTCCACTTCCAACTATGTAACCAAGATAATTGAGTGAAGTTTTCCCAAACTCACATTTGGAAAGTTTAAGGTAGAAATTTTCCCTATGCAACACTTAAAAAATTTGTTTAACATGTTTAACATGCTCTTCCATACTTAAACTGAAAATCAGAATATCATCTAAGTAGATTATGACAAATTTACCAATGTATGGGCAGAATACATCATTCATAGCCCGCATGAAAGTTTCTAGTGCATTACACAAACCAAAAGGCATAACTAACCATTCAAATAGTCCCTGCCTAGTTTTAAATGCAGTTTTCCAGATGTCATTTTCTGCAATGTGAATTTGATGATACCCACTTCGTAAATCCAACTTAGTGAAATAAACAACATTTTTCAGTTGTTTAAGGCCCTAAAGTCGACACACATTCTCCATGTCCCATATTTCTTAGGAACCAAAATTATGGGTGATCCACATGGAGATGAACTAGGTCGAATGAAAACTTTTTCAATCAACTGTTAGACTTGTGTCTTTATTTCTTCATTCTCTATAACTGACTTGCGATACATTCTGATATTAGGAAGAGGGGCATCAGATATCAATTATATCTCATGTTGTATTTCTCGATTAGGAGTAAGATGTTTTGGTTCTTTAAATAGACATTGAAAAGAATCTACCACTTTAACCAATCTATCTTTAAACTGAGATTCACAACCTATAAAAGCATCATGTTGATCCTTATGACATTATTTTACAACCATGAGTACATATCTCTTGCTTGAACTTATTAATCACTTCATCTAATTAACTAAAACTAAATCCAAGTGTGATTTGAGTTTATGTGCCCTGACAATATATTCAATCGTATCTTTCTTAAGGTGATATTTATGCTCTTTCCTATGAAACACTGCATCACGATCACAGAGATAAGGAATTCCTAGCACCACTCCACATATGTCTGCTGGAATCACATCTAAATCCACTTCATCAATGTAATTAGTTGTGATGGAAAAATTTAAACGACATTGCTTTGTGACATTAATCTGAGTCTCTTTATTTAGCCAACCTAGTGGGTATGGTCTTGGATGATTTTGTGTCTCCAAACCCAATTCCTTAACTAAATCTTGAGATATTTTATTGTTATTAAAAGTTATCCTTATATGAAATAATTCAACCCTTTTATCCTCATTCAAATGATTTATGTTTGAAGAAGATGCAAAAGTACTAGAACTTGAACCATTGTCAAAAGTTTTACCTACCGAAACCATTGTGGTTATCTTCCTTTCATCACCTGAGTCGGAGCCTATATATTGTTGGATTTCTACATTAGCCTTCTTTTCACCTTTCTTCTTCTGGAACTTCTTTGGTGTAAGTTCAGGGTGAAGTTTCCAACATTTGGATTCATCATGTCTGATCCTATGGCAATGAGTACAAGTAGGTCTTTCACTTTCCTTCTGAGTTGTTGCTGATCTCTTTCCCTTCAAATTTATCTTCCTCTTGCTGTCTTTGGAATCCTTGATTTCCAACCGTTTTGATGGTTTTGTGAAAAATTGAATGGTCTACCACCTGATTCAATATGTATGGCCTGAACACACACTTCATCAAAGTCATCAAGATTAAACATCAATAATATATGTTGTAAATATGAATGTAAATTTCCAATGTACTTTAATAAAGTTTCACGTGCATCCAATGGAATACCAAGAGCCAAAGCTTTCTTCTTGAACTCCTGAGTAAACTCCTGAACATTCTATCCTTTACCTTGCCTCAAATGCTACCAATCAATAACATCTTGTTGCATGTACCCTAAAGGATATAATTGTTTTCTGAGAGCTTTTAAAAACTTAGACCATGAAGAGATGAATTTGCCTTTTCTCTTTACATCTATTTGAGTTTTACTTTCCCACCATATTAAATTTGTTCCCCCCATTCTGGTGTAGCTAATTGAATTTTTGTTTTTTCACTAGAAATGTTCTGAATACGAAAATACACTTCTAATTGCTTAATCTAGTTATCTAACTTTTTAAGATTCATTTCACCATCGTAAATAGGTAGCTCAAATTTTACATCAAGTTTCAAAAGAGATGATTTCTTATGTTTCTTTTCTATTTCAGAATCTGAACTGGAAGAAGAGGAAGAAGATGATGATGATGGAGATGATGGAGGAGAAGGAGGTTTAACAGCCTTGCCTTTTCCGTTGTCCCTCTTCGATGTATTTGAAGAAGAAGCTGCATCTCTTGCCTTCGTATCTTCATAGAGTTATCCTAACATTTTCTGCATGGTCAAAAACACTTGCTAAAACTATTCCTAATCCATGACCTTCCCTTCAGGAGTTTCACCTGCATCGGATCCTATCATTGTCGGTCGATGAGCGAATTTTCACTTTCCAATTTCTAGATCAAACTCCTCAAGTGTTCCTTCTCCACGTCGTGACCTTGACCTAGTTAACATTCATTGGAACAAATTATGCAAAACACAACCTGCTCTGATACCAAATTATATGATCGGATATTGATCATAATTAAAACTGAAATAGAATTGAATATTTGCCAACAATGAATTGATTGTTAACTTAAGTGCTTTGTGTGGAAGACTGAAGGAAAGCAGTTGATTTAAGACTTAATCGAGAAATGAAGAAGCATAATTAAACATAAAGTTTCAGCAAGAACAAAGATAGAAGACAACAAACATTGATTACAGAGTTCATCCCTGATGGAATACATCTTTGGATCTACTTTCAATATGGGCATCTGTTTTATTAAGGATTGATCCAAGGAAGTATTTACACAGAAAAAACACCAGACTGAATGTGCTCGTAGGCACCTATGGTCTCTATCAATAGAAATCTATCTCTCCTATCTTTCCAACGCATGTCTCGATTCCAAATTCCGCCTTCGGATGGCCAAGATACACTGAAAACAAGAACTGCCTCTCTAGCTCAGCATTTGCAACAAGTCTCAAAATCTCTCCAAGGCCTTTTACATAATCATAAGGATGAATATACTCTCCTAAGGTTCACTCGAACTCCCTCAGGCTAAGATAGGCATGTATGTGTTACATTGAATGTAGAATATCTCGGTCTTGTCACCTTGTGACACTTAGGCAAGAGGTTACATGGTCTTCGAATTAATTTAGAACAAAAACCAACAACAAAACCTAAAATAAACCTTAGGATAAACAATCTTGCTGATGGTCTACTGACGGTTTGAAACTTTTGGACCCATTGGCATGTGACCAACTGTGGTCTAACTGATGGTTGCCACCCACGCGGTCATCTCCGACAGTTTTGACAAACAGTTGCGTAAACTTTATTGTGTGTGACAGCTCTGTGTTGCAGTTCCGATGTGGTTAATGCTGACTGTTGCCGGTTACATGGCCTCCAAATTGCGTGGTTACCACCCAATGCTACGGTGAAGACTGTGTTCACAAGAACCTAACACAGTTAGGACCTTTGCGTGGTTAGTTCCCTATATTACAACATTTGCATTTGACACTGAACTGAAAAGATCCTCCTGGATTAGTTGAGATACCTCAGGGGCACTTCTCAGTATGGATTATGGTACAAACAGTTAGAGGGAGGGAAGATTCAATGTTTCATTGATGAAGATTGGGTAGTGAGAACACATCAGGAGGGAACTTCAATATTGGATCAGTGATAGTTTCTTGGTACATCAAGAAATAGAGATCGATTGCACTCAGTTCAGCAGAGGCAGAGTACATGGCTATGAGTCAGGAAGCATGTGAGGCCATCTGGATGAAGAAGATCCTGGTTGGCTTATTTGTTCAGTGGATGGATCCAACTGTGATTTACTACGATAATTAGAGTTGTATTAAACACTCTAAAAATCCATTTTTTCATGATTGGTCCAAGCATATTGATATCCGTTATCGTCATCTCAAAGATTGTGTATTGAGGCGAATTATGTTGTTAGAGTACATTCCCAAGGAGGAGCAAGATGCTGACATTTTGACAAAGGCATTGTCAATATGTAAATTCGAGTTTCACAGAGACAGGATTAGGGTAGCTGATAATCCCTTTCTTGTGAGGTGTTATCTTCTGGAGTCATCGCATTCATGTTTGTTGTAATCGATGTTTCGAACCAACCTTTGTGGTTCATCAACAGGATTAGATCCATGAGTGAATAAGTCAGAACGCAATAGGGTAATAAATAAGGCTAGGGTTGGGATGGGAATGAATATCAACCAACATGTTTGATAATGATATAATTCATTTTTAGTTATAATTAATTAATTTTTAATATTTTGTTAATAATTTTAGACTTAGTTTTTAATTTTTAATTTAATATCTAGTTTTCTTTCTTTAAGATCATTAATCTTTTTTGATAAATGTATTTTTGGTTTTTATTGAATGATTAAAAATAACTATTAATTCATACTTAATATCAATTAGTGATTATAATCTAACTAATAATTTTTGTATAATTAATTAATTTTTATTAATTATATGATTAAAAGAATATTAATGATTTACATTTTTTATTTTGGTAATAAGATGTATGAATTGTCTTTATTTTTACTTATAATTGAATGATTAAAAATAAAAATAAATAGTAATTAATACCTAATGACTAATAATGATTATAAACTAATTTATTATTATGCACAATAACTTAATTTTTATTATTATTTTCAAACATGAATTTAATGTTTACATTGAATAAAAAAATTTAATCCTTTAATTTGTTTCAAATTGAGGATTCTAATTTTTTTATTATTAATTTTTATATCACTGAAAATATTTTGTAATAATGTGCAAAGATTAAATGCTTATAAACTTTATTATATTATTTATGAATGATAATTAATTAATTTATTGAAAACTTTAATCTTAGATTGAATATAATGATTGAGATTAGATAAATTAAAACTAGATTATTAGGATTAGAAATTAAAATGAATTAAAATAGAAATAATATATTTTTTTTAATTTATTCTTGATTATTTATTATTTATTTTTTTTAATTTTTTTAGGGCTAATATACTAAAAGGAAAACTTGGAGGCCAAGTCTAGCGATAAGAGGGAAGGGAACATTTAGGAGAAGGTGGAATCAGAGGTGAGAGTAGGAATCCAATTATCACTAATTTTCCAACCATCATCGTGGTTAAGGTTGTTAGGGTGTTTACCTATTTCGATGGCTTCTTTGAATTTCCTATGGTGATAATGATCAATTTGGCCACAACACAAGAGTTTTCAATACAAATATGTTACATGTTAAAAATGTTAGGCAATATATAACTTGTGAAAACAAATGGAAAAAGAAATCAGTGAAAAAAATATCCTTATTGCTTGTTCTAAAAGAGTCATGTTCCTTAAATTTGGATATTTTTTTGTCCATAGTAAAAGTTCCTCACTATTATGACATATGTTTTTAGGATCATGAGATTGATTCAACACCATATTAGAATATGGAGACAAAATGATTCAACTTTCCAAGATGAGCACCTCACTTGGTTGAATGAAAGTGTTAGCTATGAGTAGTGTCAAAACCTTAGGGAAGAAAAATGCTAAGGCCTAAGAAAATATATCACCACTTGTCCACTGAAAGAAAAAATTTCAATCCCACAATGGCCTCTAGGAGTACATTTCGTTGGATGGAGATCACACTATGAGAAATGATTGCCTAATACAATGAGAAGTGTACATATATTGTCACAATGCCCCTCACAGTCAGACCCTATAATTGTGTCCTATAATATTAATCATATTACACTATTTAATTATAAATTATGACTATTTGATAATTATTGGTTTGAATAATTAGTCTGAAATTGCATTTTTAATATTTATGTATACATGAAAATATTCAGAAAAAGGTACTTTTTGTGACTAGTTAATTTAAGGAATCTAAATACACAAGAAATTATGGTGCCTCGGTGTTTCTCTAGCGGTTATCCTCTCATTGTACCAATTGTTCCCATGCCCTCTACTACTTTTGGTGAATTCCTCTTTGATGATGTTCAATGCTAATAAAATGGACATTTATCCTCGATGTTTTTCTGAGCCAAAGGGAAGCTCCACAAGTAACAACCAAAAAGTAGCCTCAAATATATTATTGGGGGCCAAAATGCAGTAATTATATGACAAGCCAAGAAACATTGCATGATAATAATATTCCCTTTAATATTGATTAATAATTTCTTTGCATGATCATGTAATACTAAAGTGCCAAGTAGGGACATTTAAAATTAATCATCCATCAATATCACCTTTAAGAGTGATTAGTAATTAATACTTCCTATTACACCCACAGTAGTCACCAACTTCAAGGATAGCAATATAAACATAACAAAAATGAAATTAAAAGAAATGCTAGGAAGTCAAATGCGACTAATCTTGAGTCAAGGAAATACCAAGCCCTTCACATTAGCAAGACATTGTTAGGCACTAAAACATAAAATCCTTCCATTGCATCATTTTCACCTTTTCTTCAATTGAGAACATAACTTTTAGAAAAGAAATCATTGAAAAAGGTCCAAAAATCCTAACAAATACTTGAGTGATTGTCGTATCAATTAAACAGAAAGAAAATCGTTCGATATGCTTTTAAATTGTGGAATATATTGAAGAATATGAATCTTTCTCATCCCTTGCTCCTAATCAAATTGTAATCTGTGGTTTCCAATCAAGCAATCCATTTCCCTCCAAGATAGTTAATAGATCACTTTGGAGAAGGACTTCTAGAAGCATTGGGATAATAGAAATTGAATTAACTAGGAGGAAAATGAAGCCCTTTAGTGGGTGCTCCAAAATATTTGAACGCAACTGAAAATGATTGTATACTCCCTCCACACATTTTAAAACATAAACCATTCAGTTGCATCTCATTTATTTTCCACCTTTCTGTAATATGTAATTCTTTGAGCAATAATAGAGCATTCATAAATATTGTCATGAAAGAGGACTCTTCATAATCCTAATAAGTTGGGCTCTAACAAACAAATAATTTCATGTAGTGAATAAATATTACATGGTGGATTTCAGTGATTAAAATGAAAACATTATTCTTAATCTCATTACAACAAAAATAAATTCAATCTTAACTAGTTGGGACGTAACAAATCAAGAATTTCATGTAGTAAAGTAAACTTACATGGTAGATCCCAATTATTTGCAATGACAACTTTATTCTTCATCTTATTACAACATAGATAAATTCAAGAGTACATACATATTTCCTTATCTGAGACAAACTTTGAACACATTCTGAGATTTCATAGAAATATAATGAGACAAACTTTGAACACATTTCAAGATTTCATAGATATATAATGAGACAAACTTTGAACACATTCCAATATTTCATAGAAATATAATGATACGATTTACTTGTAGGACATGAGAAAACTATCTACATCTAGAACCCATCACTAGACAATAGTGTTATTGAGACTTCATCTCATGGCATTAGAATCATGTAGATAGATAGTTTTATAGAGATACCTTGCAACACCTATTAAACACTACCTTCAAATTCATCAATTGATTTACTTTAGTAGCAAATTCTAGTGGGATTTCATTAAATATAGCCCAAAAATTCCATTTATGATAGTTGTCGTTGCCTTCTCTAGATCTAACCCCCTCTGGAAATAAATAACTGATATTCCCCATTTTCGAGGTACTTGCTTCATGTTCAACATGGGTTATTGGGTTCTTCACGTGGAAAAGGTTGCAAATATTAGATGTAATGGAAACAAGCATGCAATTCAAGGTTTCTCCTCAAGTCTCTTGGGTGAATTATAAAACACCATCTACTTAAAACATGATCTATGGTAGTAACAAAAACATACCCAAGATCCAACTTAAGAATTCAAAATGTTTCAAAGAGGAGATGTCTTAAACAATATCAACTTTCTAATTGCATAATCACACTAAAATAGACAAATCTTTAAAATGTTGAAAAGTGTGAAAAAATGGAGTTGGAATATTATAGTTATGTCAGGGTAGATATAGCTATGTAAAATGTAAATTCTATCTAAAACACGTAAATGTAACTTCTATAGCTACATGAAATGTAACTTCTATATAAAAAATGGAGTTGAAATATTATAGTTACGTCAGGGTAGATATAGGTACTTGAAATGTAACTTCTATATAACATTCTAAATATCCTTTTTTCAGTCATTTAAGAGACTAACATTTTTTTCTTTTATCTTCAGTTAATAACTTAATACTCTAGCAAAAATAGCATTGAATTGGTTCTTCACTAACCAAGGGGAAACTTTAAACCAGTGTGAAAATGCTTACTTAATCCCTTGCCATATTTCTAATATTTTATTTGTGTGTGGATTTAAGCTAGTGTAATGTAACTTCTACATCTTTGACAATTTAAATGTAAAAAATTACCCAGATTGAAGTTATACAAATAACATATGCACAATAAGATACAATATGCATGAGTTATAAGTAATATGACGTTTACATGTTATATCAAGAAATTTTTTTTCTCATATCATTAACTCTTATCATATAGTTGGTGATGGATATAGCCTTTAAAATTATGAGCCGTCCTTTTCATATCTTATATTTAAAGATGGTTATAGCTCTTAAAAGCATCAACCTTGTTTGTTATTTTATGTACAGTAAATTTAAATGGAAGTGCTCATAATTTTATTCAATATTATCTTGTACAACTGGAAATAAAATGATGTGGAGGTGGTGTTTCTAGTGATTTTAAAACTTGTTTTAATTACCTAAATTTAGCCTATTTAAGGTAAATAGTTGCACTTGTTAACGCTCAAATCTACCTTAGGCTGAAATAAGGTAAAACTCAAGGCTACATCAAACCACGGTCAGCCTCGTAGCTAGCCCTACGAGGACAGGAGAGGGCTCTCTCCGGGTCAATCTCGACAAAGATAATCGATGAGGCTCGAGATGACTAAAAAAAAAGCTAATTTTAGGCTAGATATGTAGTACAAAGGTTTGATTTGAGTTTTTAGGAGTTTTTGTGTTGAAACAAAGAAAGGCAAATTTGGGCTTGGGGATGAGGCACAATTTTTGCAGAGGTCTATTAGGGGCAAGGTAGGCAATCGTCTTGATGCTTTCAAAGGGAATGAATGGGTAGATCAGACTGGTGAGGAGCTAAGGAGAGCAAGAAGCTTCCAAGGATTCTCCTTAAACAGATGAAAACATGGAAAATCAAACAAACTTAAAGGCAGAGCATAACCATCGATGGATTCTACCTTAACACTTCATTTGTTCAATTGCAGAGGATGAAAGAAGGAAAATGATACACATAACAACTTACAATTACTGAAATAAGCACACCATCAAAACATAAAGCCACATGGATCCCAAAAAATGCTGCAAAACCCTGGTCTTTCCTTAGCCAAAAATGCAGAGAAAATATGTACAATAGTATGCCAAAGCCTTCCCCAAGAGTCCAACCTCTCCAACCCTTGAAAATGAATGAGAAAATACATCTTATAGACCATCCTAACCCCTTCCCATGCCTCTAGGGCTCGAATTCCTCCTTCTAGGAGCAGTTCCAACTAATTCTAAACAAGGAGCTAGAATATAGGCATCCAAACAACTTGCCTCTAAAAGAAGGGAAACTGATTTTTACACTTGATTTTTACTTTTTTAGGAGTGAATCTTCTAGAATAGGTAAAAATGAGTCCAAGTTACATCATGTACATCAAATTACATCAAACTGGGTCAAAAATCACATCAAGAGGTGAAACTGGTCATAACTGGCCGAAATTCTGAGCTGGAAGGTGAAAATTTGACCAAAAATCTCTATGCGCCACGCGCCTTTAATCCTTCTTTTGGGGCACTTCCCGACATAAAAATCAAGCTCACAATAGCTGGTTGGAAAGCCCTGGATGTCCGCTATCCAGCCCAAGTGGAATTTCCCAATTTGGAGCTCATGTACCCCTTCAAAATGTCATTCTCCCAGAAGTACTTCCTGCTGGAGCAAAAGGTGGCAGCAAGGTGGTTTTCATGGTGTTTTTTGGCCTTTTGATAATCTAGAACTTGATGAAATGCTTCAAAAATACTTGAGCATGCATAAATTACCATGAAAAACCCAAAAATATAAATTTTTCCTTCAGCAAGTGTCCCAATCAAAAGTGAGCGCGTCGACGCGCTACGCGTTGAGCTGAAAAACATGTTTTTAAGCCAAAAATTTTCAAAATGAAAAAAATTTCTCCGAATTTGCTCAAATTCGGAATGAAGATCCTCCATCATGTATCATGCCTAGCCAACGAAGCCTCGGCCAGAATCCAGAGTGGATCAGGTGTTTCACGGCGCTTCAGTGTCCTCCTGGTGTATGCAGTTCAGTGGTGCAATCTCTGTCTTGGTTGTATGATGTGTTGTTGTCAGTCACGGTGTTGCGAAGTGTATGTTCAGCTTGTTGAAAATTAGAAATGAGACCTTGGTGTCTTTGTCTCCAATTTCCAAATGCGTGCCAAAGGGGAATGAGGGATTGAGAACACCTATAAGTGAGATAGGAATGGGATATGGTGATGGGGGGTAGTTTTGAAGGACATGAGTGAAATGAAATGGCAACATATTAGTGAGTCAAGTGGAATCAAGGACAAAGAAACAACCTTTGAATGTTATGGAGATTATGCTTTTATCAATGGAGGAATGTAGTAGTACGTAATAGGGTTTGGGATTTCACATGGGAACCAAAAGTATAAAGGGATATGAGAATAATGAATATGGGGAAGGGACAATGATATGATCACATGGTAGCGACAAAAGTGATGGAATACAAAGAAAAGGTTGAAAAATGGCAATAATTTAGCACCAACACAATCTTCAAACTTTATGCATAACCCTAGGAGCAGATTTGGTATAAGGTAGGGTTTGATGTTCACCATATCAAACACTTGTTTTCTTCACATTCGAAACACCATAACAAATCCACGAATCACTGAGCAGGCATAAATAACTTAATTGCAGGCAAATGAAGTGGTTTGATGAGAATTTGGGTGATGAACTGTTGTTTTCCAGCCTTGGAGCTATATGTGTAGTGCACTCCCAATGTGTAGCGCGCATGTAATTTTACAGAGGCCGATGAAGCCCAATGCGTAGCGCGCTCCCAATGCGTAGCGTGCTACATAGTGCATTTTGCAGGAGGCTTTTGGAGGCCTTCCCGGTCTCGAAATTGGGCATAGGATATCTTGTTGGAAAGGTATTGGAGTCTACTTTCCAATCCAACCATAATATTTCAATTTGGATTTAATTGTCCTTGCCCAAAATCAAATCTCCCAAGACTGGTCAAAATGTCCCAAATGAGGCTGCCTCAAGGCAGAGTGCTGTTGCAGTAACCTTTCGAATGCCTTCCTCAACTCCAAATTGTGCTCCTGATAGTTAATTGGAAATATATTTTTGTCTAGTTATCCTTTGACTCATCAAGAAAGTTATTTGGCCAACCAAGATAGGAGAAAACTTGATTTTCCCAAGGTCGCTTCAGAGGTGCATCAATTCTCCCGAGGCGATTGTATTTTTGACATTTCTCTAAAACCATGATACCTGTGTAAAAAGTGAAGGATTTTTTCTTCCTTGGCTTGTTTTGGACAGAAACCTCTCTCATTTTTTCAAAACTAATCTTTGATTGCTCTGGAAAATCTTTTGAGTGAAACTTATCCCGATGTGTGAAACAAGGGATTTTGTCGAAATGAAGCGAAATGAAGGGGATAAGGGGATTCTAAATTCTTGGGGAAATTTTTGGAAGTAGG
>APFE030607934.1:0-17388 GCA_000404065.3 Pinus taeda | reverse complement strand
TTAAATCTCACTTTCTATTTTTTAATTCACTCACTTTAATAAAGACCCACTTAGTCATTTATTTCCAAAGTCACTTTTTCTTTCTAATTTTTCATTGAATTTATAAAAGTCACTTTAAAATTAGACTTAGTAACTTTATCACTTAAAGTTACTTTTAAATTAGATTTAAATTTATAAAAATTATAAAGTCACTTTAGGAGAAACATTAAAATCTTTTGGACACTTTTCCCTAGGCCAAAGATCAAAGCCTAAGGGAACCACCTGTCCTCCGGTACCAAATTTCAACAATTTCATTGTCATTGGCATGAGATATTCTTGGATTGATAGTGGTTTCATCCTTGCCTTTCAATTTCCTGGATAAACATGATGTATTGGGTTCTCTCTTTGATTAGCTTTGAATAACTTACAAACTTGGGTCCTGGTTGAGGTGTTCTTGGGAAAATTCCCAACGGTCAAGAGTGGAGATGGGATTTCTCTTGGAACTCTTGATGGATGGGTGGAGTTAGGAAAATTCCTATGGAGTTAGTTAAGGAATTCAAAGGCATCCAAGCTTGTTTTTATGTTAGTGATTTTTGAACCAGCTTAGGTGAAATCAATGTGGTTGAGGGTTGAGGTGGTTTGGCCTTTAGAAGCGCTGGTTGGTTCTATTTTGGTTTAACCCATATGATCCCACATTCGTGCTTTATATATGGCACGAGGGTGATTTGATGAAAAAAGAGATTTGGTTTAGCCTAATCTATGGTCAGCTGGTACGTGGAAGTCCGTGACTTGGTTGGCTTTTGAATATTAATATAAGTTATTTTTTTATGATCGATGAACACTAGTACTAGTTATTATGTTGATCTTATGACTGGTTTGTAACAGATTCTATGATGGTTATATGATGGTTATGTGCATGATTATTCTTTAATATTCACTTGGAATCACTTCAAATTGAATTTTCAAACAAAATTTATGCAATTAAAAAAAAAAATACACACCTTTTTCTTTATTTTAGGAGATCGATCTTGAAATGGTTGTAACTCTATAGTTTTGGCTCTCCAAAGTCTAAAATTTTGTCCTGTAGTATCTCTATGATTCTTATTTCCAACACCACAAGTTAGACAAAAATTGGATTCTTCAAGGTAACGTTATGCAAAATCTCCCACGATGACTTGATTATCGACTAGTTCAGTAGAGTGAAATTGTATTGAGTTCTACGTGTCCTTTTTTCAACCTTCGGCCCTGAAAATGATAAAACAAAACTATAAAAGGTCAGTGGAGGCAACTAGTTGGTAAAGTCGGACTCGTAAAGATGGTGAGGTCCTGTGCTCAAACCTGAGCGAGGGCGTTGACTAGTCGCGGGGATACTTGCCTGGGCCAAGCCCGCTCACCTTTTGGTATGTGGATGAAGATCCCCTGGTCGGAGCGATAGAATAGGGTTTTAGAATGGTGCAGGCATTCGTTTCTAATGGAGGGCACAAGAGGAGGGAGCTCGACTCCCTCCTACAAATAGGCAACAGCTGGCAGAGGAAAAACGCCGACAATCAGTAGCAAAAGTTTTATGGATGGCAGGAACAAAGATAAGGAAAAGGAAACAGAAGGGAACAAGACCAAGGAAAACAGTAGCATAAAGGACATGGAGGAAGAAGACAAAACTCAGGGTGCAAGAGACAAAAAACAAAAGGGACCCTGCATACCTAAAGCAGAAATCACTCCTAGAATAATATTAAATGATCCTGCTCTACAGGTGCATAGGGAACACATGGGAACCTACGCCATTATTTGTAAATTCATGGGACTCTAGCCCACTAAAAAATCTTTACAGATGTGGATCAAGTATCACTGGAAAGCCAAAGGAAGCATTGACCTACATCTTAGGTCAAAAGGATTCTTCAGAGTAGTGTTCTCAAACATCGAAGACAAAGACATAATATTTGAAGGAGGACCCTACTTTTATGCAGCAATTGGTCTTTATATGAGGCCTTGGAAGATGAACTTTGTTCTAGAGTGGGAAACCTTCACTTCAGTCCCTGTTTGGGTAAGGCTCTATTCTCTACCTTTGGATTATTGGCAAGCAGAATCGCTAACTGCCATTGGCAACAAATTAGGACATTTCATCAAAACTTCTGAAGCCACAAGAAGGGGTAAATATACCTCCTTTGCTAGAATATGTGTGGAAATGGATCTATCAGGTGCTCTTCCAGAGGAAGTAATCTTGGAAGTTTTTGATGAAGAATGGGTGCAGGCAGTGGACTACGAGCATATCCCATTTAGATGTCATAGATGCCATGAGCATGGACATTTTTTCAGAGACTGCCCTCTTGGTAAAACAGAGAATAAAAGAAAACCTGATACCTTGAAGGAGACTGATAGCTTTCAGAAAGTGACAAGTAAAGGGAAAGTGGGAAAAAAGGGGCCAAAGCAACAACACAATGAGGCACAGAAGAACAGTCAAAACAAGTTTCAAGTGTTGGAAGAGAATGAAGAAATCACGAAAGAAAACCAATCTCAGATGGCAGGTCCTAATGAAGAAGAAAAGGAAGAGGACAACAAACATTCTCAAGATACTGGTTATCCAAAAGAGCCAATGACGATTGAAACAGAAATGGAA
Source organism: Pinus taeda (assembly GCA_000404065.3). NCBI lineage: Eukaryota > Viridiplantae > Streptophyta > Pinopsida > Pinales > Pinaceae > Pinus > Pinus taeda. The sequence goes on along the minus strand of APFE030607934.1, from coordinate 14,795 downwards.
ATGGACTAGGAAATGACCCAAAGTGAGATAGATCTGGAGGATCAGGAACTATTGGAAATACTGGATAAGGAGAACCTGGATCTAAAAGGATTCTTGATGCAAGGAACCCAGGGAGGAATAGATTCTCTGCCTCAAGAAGAATGACAGAATACAATAGTTGTTTTTATGGAAATCTCAGGAAAAAGGAATGGACAAAGGCAAAAACATTCACAAGCAAGAACACAGAGGTGTGAAAACTATGAAATCAACTCCAGGATTAGCGACTAGAAATCCAGGAAAGAAGAGGGGCATAAAAAAGCAAAATGAGCTCCTAATGGAGTGTGGAAAGCTAATGATAGATTCGGGTAAGATGAAAGACCTAACGAGTTACTCCTTTACAAATATTTAATTATGAAGTTCATATCTTGGAACATCAGAGGTTTAGGTAGTAAAAGAAAGCAAAGAATGCTAAGTAACAGGATGAAACTAGAAATGCTAGACATTATCTTCATTTAGGAAACAAAATGCTCTATTCAGAAATTAAAACAGATCCATAACAAATGGCTTGACAGATTTGAGTTTTTAGAAGTTAAAATAGAGAACACAGTGGGAGGTATCCTAACTCTATGGAACCCACTAAAAGTCATCATAATAGATGCAGAGGCATCTAGAAATTACCTTTCAATAATTTTTCAACTAGTTGGGGTATCAGTTACCTTCCTGGTCATTAATGTTTATGGGCCTTAAAGAATAGATGAAAAACTCAGGTTTCTTGAATCCCTGGTTGATCTTAGAAGTAGACATGATGAAATTCCTTGGATCATGGGAGGAGATTTTAACATGATTAAATCTCTTTCAGAAAAAAAAAGGTGGTACCAGACTGCTTAGTAAAGATTCAATAGTAGTCCAGACCTTCACAGAAGATATGAAACTAGTGGACTCTGAAACGCACAATGGTCATTTCACTTGGAATAATAAAAGACGAGGGGAGGCGTAGGTCGCCTCCATATTAGCAGATTTTTGTTATCAGAGGAGCTTATGCTCACAAACCGAGAAATTACTGCTAATGTTCTCCCCTTTGGTGGCTCAGATCATTGGCTGATTCAATTAGAAATCAAGGGGATTGATTCTCCCAGGAATAGACCCTTCAAATTCGAGAATATGTGGCTCTCCCATCCAAATTTCATCAGCAATATAGAAAAATGGTGGTCCGAAGATTTGCAGATACAGGGCACTATGATGTTCCTCCATAAAAGACTCAAGCACATAAAACTCAGGCTCAAAGAATGGAACAATAAGGAGTTTGGCAACATTTTTGTGGATAAAAAATCAGTGGAAATCAAACTCCAAGAACTCAATCAAGCACTGATCACGGATGGTTTTGATAAATTCAAAAGTGAACAAGCTGATAAATACCATCATGAATGGGAAACATTATGCAAACAAGAGGAAATATTTTGGAAACAAAAGTATCGAGTTTAGTGGCTCAAAGAAGGTGAACATAACACCAGATTTTTTCATAGATCCACCATGGCCAATAGAGCTCACAATAGAATCTCTTCGATACTGAATGAAAATGGAGAGCTTCAGACCTCTCATAAAGGTATCAAAAGAATGTTGGTGCAGCATTTCAGAGGCATCACTATGGAAAATAATCTAAACAGAGAGCAATATATCAAGGAAATTACAAAAAATATCCCTAAGCTGGTGTCTAGAGAGGACAATTTTAACCTGAATAAACCAGTAACTGAAGATGAGGTAAGTGAAGTTATTAAAGACATGCAGAACAGCAAAGCTCCTGGACCAGATGGCTTCAATGTAGACTTTGAAGGCATGCTATAACATTTTCAAATGGGATATCCTGAATGTGGTAGAGGATTCTAGAAGAAACGGGAGTATTTTGAAAGCCCTCAATACCTCCTTCATCTCCCTGAATCCCAAATAGGATTCAGCCCTCACAGTTGATAAGTTTAGACCCATTGCATTATGCAATGTTTTTTATAAAATTATATCCAAGGTGCTGGCCAGTAGACTCAAACCAGTACTCCCTTCTTTAATTTCAGGGGAACAATTAGGTTATGTGGAAGGCAGAAAGATCCTAAAAAACATTATTCAAGCTCATGAAGTACTTCATATGTTTACCAGTAAGAAACAGGCTGGTATGATCAAGCAATTAGACATTGCCAAAGCATATGACAAGGTGAACTGGATCTATGTCAAGAAGGTCCTTTCTGCGTTTGGGTTCGATCACAACTAGATCATATGGGTTATGGCTCTGGTTACTTCCTCCAACTTTTCAATTTTATTGAATGGTTCACCCTCTGGTATCTTCACTCCTTCGAGAGGTCTAAGGTAGGGAGACCCTCTCTCTCCCTTTCTCTTCATCATCATGATGGAAGGTCTGGGCAGGTCCATCAAACAAGCAGGGGCTGTGGGAATAATTAAGGGCCTTCAGTTAACGAAGAATGGTCAATCAATGACTCACCAACAATTTGTGGACGACACTATGTTGCAAGGTATTCCTACAGTCAAAGAAGCCTTGGCTTACAAAATTTTTTTATTTAACTTTGCCTTGGCGTTAGGTATGGAAGTCAATCTCTCCAAATCTAAAATATTTTTCTTTAATACTAACATTTCCATTTAGAGAGATATCTCGAAACTTCTGGGCTTCCAGAGGGATTCCCTTCCTTCAAAATATTTGGGAATTCCACTCACAGCTAGGCCTCTGCACAAAAGTATTTAGGAACTGGTGCTCAACAAGATGCAAGCCAAAGTTAAAAAATGGACTATCAGATCGTTGAACCTTGCTGGTAGGTTGATTCTAGTCAAGGCTGTTCTACAATCTATCCTTGTGTTCTTTTTATCAGCCCTCCCAGCCCCCAAAGGAGCATTACAGCATTTCAGCAATGTTCAGAGAGATTTCCTTTGGGGAAAAGAGGAAACCAAGAAGAAATGGGCTCTAGTTTCTTGGGAAAAAATCTGCAAACCCAAGAGTCATGGAGGCCTAGGCTTAAATGATCTGGAGATTCTAAGTAAAGTTTTGGGAGCCAAGCTCTGGTGGAGATGGGTTAAGGAACCTGAAGCTCAATGGGCCATGACCTAGAAAGAAAAATATGCAAGCTCCTGGCAAAAAAAAGATCTTATCACAATGTCGGGGAACATAAAAGGCTCCTACATCTAAAATAAAGCCTGGGATAACAGAAGCCTAGTTCAAGACAACAGTTTCTGGGAGATTAGAGAAGGAGATCTAGCTCTCTTCTAGGAAGATAAATGGAAATAAGAACCAATCCTATTAAAAGAGGATTTCATGTGCCTCAAGCAAGAAACTGACTCCCAAGGATTAACAAAAGTTAAATATTTCTGGACTCTTCCTCACGACATTGGAAAATGGAGAAACTGGAGAATCATAGACTGCAGAGATGAGAGTCCTATAAAAACAAAAATAGAGGCACTCATGGGCATTTTAAAGCAAAGGAAAGTCTTGGTATCAAAGGGATAGGATTAGTTAAGATGGGGCCTCAATAAAGAAGGCACCTTTAATCTTAGGGAAGCAAAGAGGATAATCTTGAATCTTGATTCCTACGTTCCGAACAATTCCTGGAAACAACTTTGGAGCCAGCAAGGATGGATGAATATCAAGCTATTCATGTGGTTAGTCCATCACAAGAAAATCTTAACTTGGGACAATATTAGAAAAAGGGGAATTATTGGGCCCTCTAGATGTCAGCTATGTGAAGCGCAAGAGGAAACAATGGAACACATTCTCAATAGCTTCACATTCACCACCTGGTTGTGGGATTCCTTTGCCACAATTTTCCAATAGACAGACAGAGATAAAGACAATGTTATTAACACCCTAAACAAGTGGAGAAGGAACTTCTCAGAAAATGAGCTCCTTAATTGGACATGGGCCTTCACACCAAGCTTCATTATCTCGAATTTCTGGAAAGAAAGGAATAAAAGAATTTTCAAGGGTGAACAAACTACCCCTCTTCATCTGTTGGGCCTAATCCTAAAGCAAATTAAGGAGACAGTTAGCACCACTATTCGCAATTTTCCCAAGAATCCTCCTACTAATCATGAGTTGAAAACTCTTATACAACTGGGTTTACATGAGCTCATTCCCCAAGATCAGTGCAGAAAGGCAAAAGATATGGATACTGAGAATAATTTCTGGCATCCTCCACCGAAAGGTTATCTAAAATGCAATATTGATGGTGCTTCAAAAGGCAACCCTAGAACAGCAGGTTATGGAGGTGTTTTAAGAGATGAATATGGAAACATCATCTTTGTTTTCCATTGCCATTTAGGGATATCCACCAACAATATGGCTGAATTAATGGCTTATGAACATTGTTTAGAGCTTCTGAAACTGACATATTGTTCCAATGTCATTGTTGAAGCAGATTCAGAGATCTCTATCAATGCGGTCAAGAGAATCGATTGTGGAACAACGCCAAAGAAGGTCTCGAAACACTGGAGACTAATTCAGGTGTATCAAAGAATTCAAAATCATCTTTTGAGTCTTCGAACTATAAGTTTTAATCATGTTTGAAGAAAAGCCAATAAGCTCGCAGATACTCTAGCCAATCAAGGTGTGACAAATTCAAAGTGCAGAACTGAGCTGATGTGGCAGGAGATACCTTAGAGCAGTTTCAAATCTCTCTGCAATGAACAAGTGGTAGAGGGCAGACAGATTTTCAATTACTGGGCCAGAGTAAATAGTTTGGAATGAAGGTTTCTATGCACGTTCATTTGCGGTACTTCAGTTGGTTCCTGGATGAAGGGCATGCTCAAACCGATCACTCTTCACTGGGGAGTGAGTTTCCCTATCTCCTTACTTCTTTGATTTGCAACACTGAGTCCTTTTCTTAGTCTGTGACAGTCTTGGAAACCTATTCTGAGGTGTTTGTACGCGAGCATAATGGTTTGTTCTTTCGGAAGGCAGACATTTTCTTTCATTTCGCTTACGGGGGAGAATACCAGACACATAGTGGTTTCCGATTGCTTTCTGGGCTTTGGAGTGGAAAGTGGTATAGGAATTGTGGGAGCGATTCCACTAGGCTCCTGACGCATGGCAAGGGATGGTTAGAAATACCACCTCCCATCGTGCCCTATCCTTCGTGCAGATAAGCGTTGCAATATTGTTCTGTGGCGTCCAATTTCACTGTGGGAGTTAACGGTTGGATCTGGGGGTGCAGCTTGGTGAGGCCTACAGTACTTTCACACCTTGTGAAACCTTGTAATAGGAGTTTTCGGTGTATTCCTTTCGGTCTAACTTCCTTTTATCCATCCTAGGAATTAATTTTTGTAAGGTTAACTTTGCTCTTGCTGAGGGGAAGATCATTTCAAATTAGAATGAATGGTTTTCCTGGGTCATTAAAGCGTAATTGCTTTTTGTAAATGTTGTAACTATATTTTTTTGGATATTGAAATAGAAGGACAGTCTCTTTTTTTAGCAAAAAAAGATAAAACAAAACTACAGTCCATTTACTTTCAACCACATTTTATGAAATTCAAAGCCAATGCTTGCATAGAAAGTTATGATGATTTTCCCTAGGTCTCTTGTTTGAGATTAAATTCTGGAGCCTGCAAAAACCCAAACTTCCTTGGATCATATCTCCGAAAGTATATTGAACCAAGATCTAAATTTCATACACGAAGTTGAACAATATTTCTGATCCACGTGGTTTAAATTTCAGCTTCTGAAGCCTCATAGAAAAAAATGATAACGAAAATTCCAAGATGTCCTCTTTGAAGAAGAGAAACCCTAGAATCCAAAGCTCTGATACCAATTATTATGCAACCAACTCACAAAATAGAAGAAATGATAGATCAACGACTTGAAAATTATCCTCTTAGAGAGGGAAATCTCCTTTATATTAATTAAATTAACAATTCTAGGATGATACAAATGAAAAAACCTCCTTTATATATATAGGACTCTAAGGGGTCACAATATAATCAGAGCCTACATAACAATAATAATGTAAGGGCACAACAATAAAAATATGGGGGATACTTAACAATAACAATAAGGGGAATACACTATCATTATAGGGACCTAAAAATATTAGATTGAGGAGGCATGCCATGAATGGTTTACTTATCCATCTATTTCCCAAATAATCAAAAGATTACAAGGGAATCCTAAACCCCAGCCGATTATACATAGGAGGAAGATATTATTTGATATAAGGATCATGTGATTTTATCCCCTCACTCCACACTTAAGCTCTTTAGTGGAGCTACACTCCTCACCTATTGCAGACTATTCCATATTTTAAAAAGGTTATTCTCATGCACGCCACTGCTTATGTTGGGCCAGGATGAAATATGACATTTTTACATTTGTAGTTGAATGTGATGTCTTCCAATGCAATAAAGGGGAAAAATTAAGACACTAGGAACCCTATAACCCTTGTCGCTACCGACTTTTATATTGATGGATGTCTCCATGGACTTCATTACATGTCTCCCTAAATCAAGAAAAAAGTAAGTTATCATGGTGGTGGTTGATTGTCTCTCCAAATACACCCATTTTTGTGCCCTACCACACCCATTCACTCTGACATTAATGGATCAAGTATTCATCAATCAAATTTTAAAACTGTGTGGCATGCCTACTTCTATTGTGTCTCATCGAGATCCCACCTTCAATAGCAAATTTTGGCAAGATCTATTCAAGATACATGGCACGTAGCTCCAAATGAGTACAACAATCACCCTCACCCCCAAACATATGGTCAAACAAATGTTTGGAGATGTACCTGAGGTTCTTTTCTTTGGAAAAACAACATCAATGGGCACAATGGTTACCTTTAGAAAAATGGTGGTATAATACTAATTATCATGAAGAAACCAAGATGACACCATATGAGGTGGTGTATGGCCAACTCCCACCTTCACCAACTTATTATCTTCCAAAATATTCCAAGCTGTAGAGTTAAAAAGTGGAGCAAAATTAGATAGTTTAGTTAAGGATGATGAATAAACGGGTCATATATAAGAAATAAAGTAGTCAACTCACATTATGCAAGTGACCATGAGTAGTTATGGTTTTGGATCTCATGAAACTATATAGTCAAAGATAACAAGGGAAGTCTTGTCAATTATTTTGTATTTAAGTTCTGCTTTTCTAGAAGTTTCCCCCTCAAAGAGACAAGTGAATGTTATTTTCTTCTACTCATAATAAATATCTTCATCTTTTCTCATTTATGGCATTATTTATTTGGTATTTTCTTGCATTTTGATGTTATCTACCGGTCAAGAGCATTATAGAAGATTGGGGGAGGGTGTGGTTGTCCCACCTCATGCAACCATACATGTTAACTTGTATTCATTCCCTTCACAATAATATGGAAACTTGTTCTCTATCAACGAGCTCCTAGTTGGGTTACCTCGACTCCATATTCTTCTATTGTGCCTATGACATTCCCCCATCACTGGTGGGATATTCCCCCGCAACACATGCTTTGTGGAGGTTAATTCTGACTGTCATGGCCCCACAATATGCAATTATTTTGGTGATTTGACTTTAGTTTAGGGGAAGGGTCTATCCTATGGCCATGGTTATGAGAGTGTCATATTACATGGTGGTCCTGCCTTTCAGGACATTGGCCCTCAATGCATGCATCTAGTGCCATATATCCATGAGAGGAGTAGGAAAATAGTGGATGAGGAGGTAACCCATATAATGTTGGTGGCTACTATGATGGAAACTCATGTAGGGGAGGGTAATGACTAACAAAGGCGATGCCTTAACATAAAGCATTTACAAGCTTTGTAGAATGACCATTACTCGATAATTGTTTCTAAGTCCAACCTATTCAAACCTTCAACACTTTTAGTTTGACAACTTTTATATAGTGGATGTTGGTTCATATTCTTTATAGTCCCTTGGTTGTGTGCACTGGTGTTGGCATTTTTTGTTTCTTGTGGCTTTCAAATTGTACTCAGAGTCTCTCCATCTTTGATAATTTTTTGTCTCATCTCACATGAATCCACTCTAGACCTACTTGGAAGCTAAGTATTTACTAGGAAACCTTGTTAATTCATATTTTGTATTACCGTTATTGGTTTCTTCGTTTTCTAGTGGTCATCATCACTCTGGTTTGTTGTGAACTAGCACACCATGCCTTTCCATAGGATGCATTATTGTTGGGGGTCTAATGGCAAAGGCCCTCAAGGTCGACTACAACCTCAATCCCAAGCACAAAATGTTGTATCTATTTTCCATTCCACAACCCCTCTGAAAATCCAAGAGGAAGTATATCAACTAGAAGCCTTGACCACTAAACACCTCCAAGCTTACTCTGATTTGGAAATCCAGGAAGAAGTAGCCAATTGGGTTCCAGATCCTAGGGATACCAGGGGAAGAAAGAGCCAATATCTTAACTCATATCCTCCACTGGAAAATGAATACACTTCTGGGTAGGGTCTTGAAGGAATATCATGAGGACTACGAAAACATCATCCTTTTTTTTTATAAAATTTAGCAGGTTCAATGCCACCATTTCTCTTGTTGTGTCGGTCTCGCTTCTCAGCTAGCTCACATAGAAGGCCATCTACAATGTGGTTTGAAACCTCCAACCATAGTAGGTACAAATGCCAGATTAGACCTCACTCACTTCATAAAATACTTGATTTCTTTACAGCCTTTTGGCTTATGTTTTTTTACTTTTAGTAGTTAAGCTTATTTCAATATATAAATTTAGTAGTAAAATAGCATTTCAAAATAAAAAATAAATTATTGTAAAATAGTGTTAAGAAAGGTGGTCTATGTTGTCTACTCTTTTGATATTGATAGTGAGAATTTATAGGACTTTGTGGAAGAAGCAAGTTGTGTAGGCGTGACACTAGCATGATTAATTCTCATCCTTATTCTATATAGAAGTAATAATGGTTTTTATAGTTATTTGTGTATTAGTGTTAGAATGTTTATAAATAAAATAAAATAAAGGTAATAGTGATTAAAATAAAATTAATCAAAAGCTAGTTGATATTATATTATTAAATAAAGAATTAATAAAACAATATAAATTTTTCAAATTTTGGTTTTGGAAAAAATGAAGTTTTACCTAGTTATCTCAATGATTTTGCATGAATGTGTAGTTTGAGACCATAATACATCTATAAAAAATAGAAGAAAATGAATTAAATTTAAAAGTGATTTATAATAAATGGACCTGATTTAAAATAATTTATATTGATTTTTAAAATCAAAGAGATCACTTTTTAAATATATATATAAAATAATTTAAGTTAGAATTTTTACATTGATAATAATGTTATGCTTAGATAAATAATGTATAAATACAAATAATTAAAATGAAAAATAAGGAATTTCATAGCATTTATTTAAACATTAATAAAATTATTCAAAATTAAAATACCTTGAAGTGAAGATGCTTAAATTGTGGAGAGAATGTTCTACACAATTTTAATAATATTGAAAGAATTATCATAATTAAACTTATAAATTGAATTATGATAATTAAAATTATAAATTTAATGTAAACAATATGTAAAATGAAAATAACAAAAAATTGTATTACTATTAAAAAACATATATATACCCAAAATTAAAAGATCAAAATTACTTGGCTATTATTATTAGTTTAAAAAAGAGAAGAAAAGAATTAATTTAATAAGAACAAATTTCCATGAGTCTTATTCAATATACCTACAACACCCTATATAAATATGTGAATATGAATGCAAAGATAAAACTAACTATTATTATTAGTTTAAAAAATAAAAGAAAATAATTAATTTAATAAGAACAAATTTCCATGAGTCTTATTCAATATTACCTACAACACCTTATATAGATATGTGAAGATGAATGCAAAGATAAAACTAAATTTCTCTTGAAGCGATTGGTGACAATTAAAATTATATTAACTTGCATTTTTTTGCAATAAAATCTAACTCATAACACATAATTTATTAGGACATATAAATCAAATGAAATTAAAAACATTCATTTTCAATTACATTATGAAAATGATCTCTATGAAAATTCTAAGTTATTAGTTTAAATTTATAAAGTTTGATTAAACAAAATATTCTCATTAAATAATAGTAATCTTAAGCATAAATGTATGATGATATTTTAAGAAGACCTTTCATCTTGATGACGGGCTTGGTTTATATTTAAAACGTTGATTAAAAATGTTCAGTGTGAATAAAACTCGAGAAGTTATTTCTTCAAATTTTGACCACCATAAAAACTTGCAAACAAGACCTTTCCAATTAGTAATCCTTAAGTTTAAGTTTTAGGATTTTGATTTCATGTGATTTCTTATGCTTTTAAAAAATATTGAAATTCACTAAAATTACATTGTAATGCCCTAAAACTCTTTTTTCTAAATTTTTATAAACTATTATTTGAATTTAGGAACCTAAATGGGCCGACATTGTAATAAATATTGCAAACGTTTTTATTTCAATAATAATGAATAAACAGATAATATTTATGAGAGTTGTTAATCAGTATGGATTGTTATTTTATAGAAGGAATTTCACTTGATTGATGATCAATTTTGAAAGACAAATGGCAAGCCCAAGAACTCTAATTCTTAAGAAAAATGATATTTGAGTGGCGGACAAACAACATATTTTAAGGGCCACCTAGCACATAAGGGATATGTCTTGATGGTATAACAAGACCTATGAATTAAATAACTAATAGTGAGAGGCTTTTCTACGTGTTATGAGTTTAGGAGGGGTTAAGTTGAGTGCATAATAAAGTAAGGTAAAAAATAGAAGAAGACTCAAGTTGAGGGAGTATAGGAAGATGTGCTTGGTTGAGACTGTATTAAGAGATTCCACCATCTAATTGTGAACGAGAGAAATTTGTGGAGTGAAAATAGTCAATCTTGAATGAGTCACTTTTACAAAATCACAACCCTTGTTTGAGGGTGCCTTTGTAAAGAGGTTTAGGTTATTGATCAACTATGAACATGTGTAACATCCCTTATCAATCTGTATCTCCCATCCAATTACAAGTTCATCTAATATCTAATGCATGCGTTTTAACAATAGAAGTTAATATGTAGCATTGATGTTCATGTAAAATATCTGGGGTCATGTACCAGGTCATTAGGTCATTAGGAATTGTTATTTCGTTATCACCAATATTTCATATAATATAGTTTAAATATATTGTTGTAACCACTATTATTTTTCAAGATGAAAAATGAATATCTTGCACGTTCATTGCTAGAAATATTACCATTATAGATGGAATATAATGCTATGAATGTTATTTTTTATTTGGATGAAAATTGAATATAACTTTCATTTTGGCTATCAAAAAATTTATCATTACGGGAAAGGATTAATATCCCTTTGAAACTTCATGACAAGGTTAACACACACTATTGTGCTGAAAAGTCCTTTAATAATTGTAGAATAATCAAACTATTAACTATTAGAGTAACACAATCAAATCAATAAAAGGAAAAGGTCAAAACAGAGTATACATCATTGGGAAGAGGATTTACCTCTTATACCCAAGGGAATGCCCAGAAAGGAAGGAGGGGGATTGATGTGAAGGTTGTAACCCTCTAAGTATTCCCTTCCCTACTGTCCAAAAAGATTATCATTAGGTTAGATTTTGATGCCCAGGGGGAAGATATGAGGATGATTTTACAATGTTCTCATTAAGCCTCTAGGGACAATTTTTAAACTAATATTTATCCTAGTGGAAACCTTCGGCTTCAAAGGAACCACATGGGTTCAAAAATCTTGAGGCCCCATTTTGGGTCAGTTCTATATGGGCTCTTTCCTTCTTCTATATCGTATTCCTTCTGATACAATAAGAAAAAATAAGGGAGGTACCACTACCTACCTCAAATAAAAAGAGTATTGTGCCTAGATATGAGACCATTAAACCCAATGCAAGGTGGGGTAGTAGGGAAGGAAGCCATAACATAAAATTGACTTATATATATGACCTAAATAAGAAAGGTAAGGGACTGGTCATAAACAAGAAAAAAATGGAATTACAATATCACCTATAGGAAATCGAGACCCTGAAGAGCATCTGAGCATGCTCGATAAATTATGCAAGGCACAAACCCAAGGAAAGAGATCCCTTATAAGAGTGGACTACTCTAGGCCATGTTCTATCGACTGATAGTGAGAAATGGTAGCGAGGGAAAACAAAGTGCAACTAAACTCTCAAAACCAAACAAAAGTAAAATTACCTAAAATGTTTGACTAAGACTTAAGCTATGATGGAGAATGGAAACAATGTGATACGAAAAATAAATTAGGATCAAGGTTGTCTAAAGACCAACCCACAAATTATCCACAATAGAAAAATACCAAAACTCACGAAGAGAAAACCCCAAATTCAAGAGTATTAATGTCAATCGAGTTATACACACCACATCAGAAGCTTCATATATTTAGAGCACCATGCATATATTTTACATTAAAAATTGCTAAACCACAGGGTTATGGGTTATTACCCATAACCTATCATAGCAAAGAATTTTCAAAAGGAAAAAAACCAATAAATAAAATACCGAGAGAGATATTAAATATCAATGTCTTTCCATTAAAACATGAGAGGAAATTGTTCAAATAATGTTACAGATAATGGGGTTCCTAGGGTCTTAATCCTCTCCCAAATATTACAACCATGAATTCTAGCAGAATTTTAACAATGATAGGAAAAACTAGTGACTACTAGAAAGAAGCCATATGTAGGCAACACGAATTATAACCATGGAAGGAGATGAGCAAGAAAAGTCGAGTAGCTATGTTCATTATCCTGTTGAGTGTAAGGAATGTGAGAGAGGGGTTTGTCCAGAGGATAAATTACCTCCTCTCCTTAGCCTACAATGAAGCATCCCTAGTCTCCCTCTTTGGAATAGTAATCATCTTGTCTAACCATATCAACTAAAATTCAATGTCTTGAAAGATAAGTTATGAAATCATAAAACATAGGTATCATAGTTGAATTGAGTAATCTTGAGTCAAGCATTCGAGCTTCTCTCACCTCAAATTTAATGACAGTATGAATAATGTGGTTTGGATGTTCAAATCAAACCCTTATGTAGTGTATGAGACATGACTAGAGATACATGTCAGATCTAAGTTTACTAAAACTAGAGATACATGTCAGATCTAACTTTACTAAAAGAAAACACACAAGGAGGAATTAATATTTCAAAAAAAAAAAAGAGCATTTATAGAGGAATATCATAAGGTAACCTAAGAGATGTTACATACACTTAAATGGTTAGGATTTAGAAATGTAAAATAGAAATTTATGATAAAATTTAGTATTATTTATATTCTTATGATTATTATATGATTAAATATGAAAATAATATCTGTAATAAGATAAAATTTTATTTATCATGAACTTATAATTAATTTTGAATAATAATAAATTATAAATGATATGCATATTGACTTTGATTGATTATATTAAAGGAGATTTTTAAATGGTTAACCAATATTTTATTATATTTATTTATAAAAGGACTTTTAAATTATGAAAATTAAAATCAATATATTAAAGGTATAGGAGTTTATATATGAAGTAGTGTGGATTTATAAGTACTATGGGAATTTAATAAAAATAACCGCTATATTTATCGGAATGATGTAATAGGGAATATTTTATTTAAAGATATATTAGGAAGATGTTTAACATGCTTTAAGAAAGAATTATAAGTGGGCCTAATAGTAAAGAGCATGTATTTGTTTCTTTGTGGTCATAGATTCAAATCTATAGGAGTAAGTATATATATACCTCAATAAACATTAACAATCAAATCATCTTAATAAGGTAAGTCTCATATCCGACAAACAAACAATGTGGTCTACTACATACTTATATTCATATGTGAATATTATTTATAATAATCTCTATCCACTACCTTAATAAATTATAGATTTATATTTCTTCATATGAAATGACTGAAATTTATAAAAATAATATTAACAAAGTTCAATCGCTAATATTATTATTTTTACATTTAAAGTATTTAAAGATAGCAGATAAAAATGATATGAATTTGAATTTGAATTTAAAAATTATTTAACTGTTATATTTTTATTGTTTATATTTATCTATTTATAATTTAGTAAATTTAAATTAGAAGGCTTTAGTAGTCAAATCATTAGGTGGGCCCATTCTCCCATAAACAAATCATTGGACCAGAAGGTGGGCCTTTCTCGGGCAATCAATTCATTAGACACAAACCCACAATCAATTCATTGGATTGAAAGGTTCAATTCAAAAGTCTTAGAATTTGCTTGCCTCCTTTGATTAAGACCATGGTTTGTTCTCCCATCCACCGAGGGTCAATTTCAAATTTCAATGGACATCTTTGTTTCATTGTGACTAGGGTTTGTTTTCTCACCTACCGAGATTCAATTCCAAGAGAGATGTTTGGCCCATTGTGATAAGGCTAGAAGAGGAGATGATGACATTTATCCAGATTTTTCTTTTTCTTTCTTTTTCTTTTATATTAATTCAAATTTCCTACTATATTTATTGAGTTTTTTCCCTTATTAGTTTTTTTTTTGTTTTCCCATTCACCCAGGTTTAATTCCAACAAACATGTTTGGCTCGTTGCGATAAGGTTCCAATTCCATTAAACATGTTTGCCCGTTGGGATAACGCTCCAATTCCGATAAACATGTTTGACCCATTGCTATAAGGCTCCAATTCCAATAAACATGCTTAGCCCGTTGTGATAAAGCTCCAATTCCAAAAAACATGTTTGGCCGATTGTAATAACGCTGCAAGAGTAAATTATGTCGTAGTCTAATTAGTCGGAGGAATT
>APFE030607929.1:3615-20165 GCA_000404065.3 Pinus taeda | reverse complement strand
ATCCATATATAGATGTTTGCAGGGGGGTGAGTCAGCTTCTGGGATTTTGATTAGTGTCCTCTCTCTGATAGTTCTTGGTTCCACTTGGAGATTCATGATCTCTTACTCATCCCTTGGCGAATTCAGAGAGGCAAGTGTCATAGAAGAAGTTTCTGGAAGATTCCATGATCATCCACCTTGCAAACTGTCTCTGCCATTTGTCTACTCTCGCTCATCGCACCCTACAGAAGGGATTTTCAATATGCATCGCAATTTTTGCATGTGGCAAGTGAGATGCATCACACCCTTAGCATTGAGCAGTCTGTATGGTCCAGTTTTGACCAGTTTTGAGAAGTTTTCCATGGAGAACTTTTGGGAGATGATGTAATCAGCTTACCTTGTTCCATTAGGGTGTGAAACAACACTTTTAGGGACTCATAAGCCCTTGGTTTATGAACTATATGATTGGGGTTGCAGTGCCCAAATATGTCTATAACAGTTGCCCCCTAAAGCATGAGGTCGTAAATATTTTGATGTCGGGTGAAATGCTTTATCATGAGGATCCAAGGTTTTTCGAACTGGAAGGCAAACTGTAATAAGATACAATACAATACATTATCTTCATAATATTTTCATGATCTAGCTAAGGCGGGCATTCCCATGCTCAACTTTAGAAATTCATTCTCGTGTACATAGGACAAATAACCATCTGTATGGAAGACTGAAGATTCTGATAGAGCCATCATCATTTGGTTTGGATGATTATCTGTGCAACAATGATGTACATTTGATGTCTTTATTTTCCTCAATATATCGCAGCCCGGATGGATGAAACTAGATCTGGGGCCTTCAAACTCATTCAATCTTCGCCCGAAGTACAAGTCGATCCATGTAAAAATATGTTCTGGAGTCGAACATGAAAAGACATCACTTGATTACAAACCAATGATGTAAGTTGTTAACAGGCACGAGAGGAATCACCAATAATGATGATGACCCTCAAGGTACGACAGTACAATTCACGTGGTGTGAAAATGGGACTTGGTGTCGAACACCACGCAAAATATTTCGGTTAAAGGCCATTGATGTAAACCTATCACCGAAAGTGAGAAACTTTCCATTGAGGCATGCAAGCTTCAAAGTACTGAAAGGGTTGTTCCTAGGTCGACTTCTTGGATAATGAGCTGATGTTGACAAGAAGTGACCCATCATAGGAGGGCATTAATGAATCCCACATCTATGACACAGAACAAAGCAAATGATTTTGTGGAGGTGAAAATGATTTGATGATACGGGGTTCAGGGTGGCAGTCATGAAAGAATGAAGCGTGAAGGTATTGCAGTGGATGAGACACAAGATGGGTTGGCAAATTCTTTGAGCGACTTATTTTGAACATATCGGTGACACTAAAATGGATTGGTAGCGTCAACCCCAAGAGTGGATGGTACGATGGACCAATGGTAATATGACCAGTGAACGAAATAAACCAACCCGACTCAATCATGGTGATGGAGTGAAAGTGTCATGTTCAAGAGCGACTTGCTACCAATAAAGTTTTTTCATGTTTTCTTCCCAATTTTTCCCCAGTCATTGCTGACCAGTACCTCTTTATTTTTTCAAGCTTGAGTAGGATAACATATTCTTGTTCTATAATTTTCCCTTTAGGAAAACTCGTCGCTATGTTTTAACAAGCCTAGCGACATTGAAACTCATTCTTGTCTGCATGGACAAGTTTGTTGCTATTGGTTTTAAAGAGTTTAACGAAAAATATAACTCGGTCTTTTTTCAATTTTAGAGAGTATGAAAAGGGACGGAAAGGAAACTCTAGTGATCCTTTTTCTTCATATAATCTCTTAAGTCCAAAAAAGTATAAAATAATATGAAAGGGATGAATTTTCGATAGTTTTAGCGAGCCGAACAAGACAAGTGCTCAATCTTTTTGTGTAATGATCCCTACGGTCCAAAAATATTAAAATCTAGAGGAGGGATAGCGTTTCCGATCATTTTAATGAGCGGGAGAGGCCAATTGCTTGGAAATATTTTCATATTTTACGAGTCAGATGAAAAGAGCTTAAAGGAGACTTGTATTTTGAGGAACGAGTGATATTTTTGGGTAGCAACTGGTTCCAGGTAACGTTTGAAACTTTCCAATCACGGTAGTGTAAAGAAGATGGCTAACAGAATCACTCGTCGCAGTTGTTCCTCAAAAGGGGTAAACAATCAAATGGAGGCATATGATCAGCTAAAAACGGAGTGGAGGTGATGGTAAGAACACAACCAAGGCTCAAAAGCTGATGATAATGGGTTCAAAATGGTTATTTACAGAAGGTGGATTCATTTTTTAATGAGCTTAAACTCTAGTGGAACATATGCTCATTGCTTAGGTTTAATTTTTAACGAGCTTGAACTTCGCGTAAAACTGCTCATGCCAGCCATATAATAAGGATGTCTCATCAATAGGTTCATTTTTTAGGGAGCTTGCCCCATTCAAAACTTTGCTCTGTTGCCCTTCACATGTAAGCTAGGAATGACCAACTACTGTCCTAGGGGTTAATTAACTACTGGGGTTAAGTAGGAAAACTCTTCCTTTACTTTGTCGGTGCCATTTGGCCCCTGCAAAGGTGAACGGTCGATCCGACCAATCACCTAACCTAAGCAATTGAAGTTAGCAGAAACTATGGAGTTAGCATTACACTGGTCACTTTTTAATTGCATGCAAAAAAGTTTACATGCCCCTAGGTATAGCGAAGTAGAGTTTCCAAGTTACCCTTCAATTTGCAGACAAAACACTTGCTTTGTCGGGAAAGGAATACCTTCTGACGAAGGTATCTTTTTCCAGTCTAATCATATTTTCTTAAACAGGTGGGTGTGTCAGACTAGTCATATATCCTCTGCAGAAACTCACACTATACCTGAAGTTTTCCCGCCGAAGTAGGCCAGGGTGCATGCCCCCTGGGTTTTAGTCATAATCACCGAATCACTCGCGCTCATCAGGTGGATAGACTAGAGATTGATGAGACATTCCTTGCATAAAAAGACCAGTTAGGGATGGAATTTGGCTGTTAGATACGTGTGAGATGGGGAATGAAAGCTGGTCTATGAGCTGGACCACTCTGCCTTCATGTAGAAAACACATCACTTGAAAGAGCGAGGAGACAATGGTTCCCATCCTATAAATATAGTCACACCCAAGGATTAGATTGTAATCTAAAGGTCCTTGGACTACCATTACGTTTAGATAAACAGTTTTCCCTCTCAAAGTTATAGGCAAATTTGGAAGGATCCCTAACGGTCGACTGGTTCCTTTTTCAAAGCCTGTTAGATTTCGCATCTCAGGTAGAAGCGATGGCGAACCAAGCGTTTTCCAAGCAGTTGAGGAAAGGATACTCACAGAAGCCCCTTCATCTATGATGGTACCAACCATGACCATTCTGTAAGCTTGTACTATGATTTAGAATGGTACATTAGATTGTAGATGGGGTCTGCCTAGTAGGTTCCAATCGAAGAAAATGACTAGGTTGCTTGGAGGTGGGACCGAATAAATGGCCGGATATGACTCTGACAAACTTCCTTCCTACAGTAAAGGAACGGGTATATTTCCCCCATGTTCATCGGAGTCTGTGCTTACGAAAAGAATTTGAATGGTGTTGTTCTCATTCTCTTCGGTGACTGTATCATCTAAAGATGGACCTTCTGAAGACAAGACTGGGTTGACTGCCGTCTCAACCTGTTAGCTTTGCTCTGGTGTGGACTCAGAAGGTTTATCTTCAATGATAGATGCTTCGAACGACCACAAAGGTATGTCAGTCAGATTTTCAACTAGCGATGGACTCGGCAAGAGTTTCTTATATACAGGAGGAAGCCATAGCAATGAATCAGGATGGTTATCCAAGACTCTTTTAGCTTCATCTAGGAATGGACAGTAGTGGATGGCATGATCGCCTTCACACAGTCTACAAGGAATTTTATATTTTCCTTTTTGTCCAGTGACTTCGTTTTCACTAGTTGATGGTTTACTATCAACATGATCGCCAGAGGTTGAGGACAATGAATTGTGCAAGTGAGGAGACCAGTCCCTTAAGATCTGTGGGATGTAAGGACAATCTCAATGATAGTGGTCTCCTTTGCAAATGACACATGGAGATTTAGGTTTGGATGGTGCAATGTGCGGATTTTCGCTAGACGATGTATGGTTGCCCCTTTTTTGCCTTCGGCTCCTTCTTCTTCTTCCCCTTCCCTTTCTTCTTCTCAGTTACTTGGTTTTTAGTTTTACCAGCTTCACCAAGTGAAGAGGAAGAAGGAGAGGGAGAAACAAACAAAGTAGAAGGTTGGGGGTAACTCTAGTATCATCTAGTTGTTGATTTGATTGCTTAGGAATCATGGTGCTTTGAACGAAAAAGTTCGAGAAGAGCCATACTAGCAAGCCGATTGTCAGTGTTGGAAGGGACAATGTGGCCATATGAGGTGCACCAATATCTCCCCAAGAGGAAAAATGACTAGGATTTCCCCCAAGGGGAAATCCTTGGTTGGTGGACTCCATTTTCTCAACCTAAGATCAACGAGGGAAGAGTGACATTATTCCGCTTAAAATAAATTTTATGATGCTTTGACACAACTTACTTTTTCACTTTTTAAGAGTCGAGAAAAAGCTAAAGATGACTCTAGTCACCTTAGATTTTTAATGAGCCTGAAGTGAAAAGTGCTCAGATGGACCTTTTCCTTTAAGGAGTCTGAAAAGGAACAAAAGAGACTACTCTAGAAGTCTAGATAGAGGGATTACCAAACCAATCGCAAAACTATAAAATACCTTTTAGGTTACAGCAGTAAATCTTCTCGAATGCTCTGTTCAGTGCATTGCGATCGATAGGGCGGCAGGCACAGCTTCATAAGGATAAAGGATATAGCCTATTGTGGTCTCCCAATATATACTTGATGGTACGTGGGAGCACAAGTCCATACTGGTACTTGTCATCTCAAGAGGAGGAATCACCCAACCTACGATGAAAGTGATAGTTACCAGGCTTTACGATGTCAGAATACATCTCTAGCCTGGACTTCTAAATGTTGTGTGTTAGATTCCAAAGCATTTTTATGTTCATTGAATTTATTTTATAGTTGATCTTTTTTAAGAAGTTTTCCTTTAAGGTTCACCGCATGATGTAGATATACAATTCCTAAAATGCAATCTAAGATGATAAACAATCATTTATTCTTATTTTTGCAATGAAAATGCTAGCTACTAAGGAAAGAGAAGCGATATTCTTTCAACATAGAGCAGAGAGCACACACTAGATGCACTGTCCTAAATCAAAATCAACAAGTAGTCTAAATGCAAATGGACATGCATGTATTTGTATTCCGCTTTCTTAATGTGTGAATGACAAAAAGAATGCTAAGTACAAATTTAAATTAGTTTTTCAAAGCGACAATACTAACAATTTTCTCTTCAAAAGACGAAAAGAAGATAATGATGACACTTTGCGATTTTGAATTGAAAACTGCTTTTGACAGTTGAAATACTATTAATTCAAATCAAATACAAGAGTAACAGTGTAATTGACCATAAACAAGAGTAGAATTCTTTTCTTTGACTGAAAACGACACTTGCGACACTTCCAAATCAAAATACGACAGTTCGATTAAGCTACTTCTTTGTAAAGGAGAACTATAAATGGCGAACAATACATAAAAGCATTCACAATTCTTTGTACAATGGAGGTTGAATAATGCAAAGGAAGGGAGTTTCCACAGTGGTATATTGATCACAGATAGCGAAACTCCTGGATAAAGCTGAAGAGAGTGAAGAAAAAACCAAAATCTAGAGGGAGAAATAGTCTTATCTGATCATCGCACCTATAACACAGGGAAGCAGGGATGCATCTCACCTACTGCACATGGGAGTTGCGATGCATCTATATTTCCATGAGGAGAAGGTGCGATGGTCCAAGGATGAGACTTTAACTTGGTTTTTGGTCACAGTTTGCAGCTTAGTTTAGGGATTTAGGCCGAGCTAATGATAGTCAGTAAATACAAATCATAGGGGCTAATCTAATGAGGTTACTTAAGCCACCAGCAGGGCAATTAAGATGTTTGCAGGTCAGATGTTTAATTCATAAAATAACCCGGAGATTGACTGAAGCAGTGTTTATCTAAAACTTTGCAGTTTCATAGCAAAAGCAGTTCGAAGGCTAGCTAGCATAACTTCAGGCTCCATATGTAGTTTATAAAGTAAACAAACTAGAAACAAGCAAACAAGCTATTCGATCCCTAGTGGAGTCACCATTTTGTTATTGGGAAATCTAGTGTCCATTCAGAGCTGCTAGTCCCACTAAGATAGGTAGCTATCTTAGAAACAAACAAACTAAAGTTACTTGTGTTTTCCTTTATGAGAAGTAGATGAGGGAGAAGCAGAGAATACCAACCTTAGTCTTTAGCTTGGCTCCTTGCCTGTTTCCTCTCCCCTCCGGCAGATCTTTTCCGCTCCTCCCTTGCTTGTCCCACTTCAAAGAGCACCTGTAAATTCAAAGCAGCATGATAATATCAAAGCACATAGATCTACAATCATAAACAATATAGGACCAGATATATATTGGCCACACAAAAGCATATATCAACTCAAACATACAAGAATATTGGAGGAAAACTCAAATAGCTTTATTGATAGAAAGAGTAGAAGAGAGGATTACAACCCATTGATCTAACCCAGCATCATCCTCCCAGCATGAAAGCCCTTCTTCACCTCATTAAAAGCTTAGATCACCCAACACTATGATGTTCCACAAAGAAATCAGTAGCGCTTCCTTACAAAATACAAGATTCCAGCCTTTGGATCTCTGGGATGAGGGACACATATATAGATGTTTGCAGGGGGATGAGTCAGCTTCTTTGATTTTCATTAGTGTCCTCTCTCTGATAGTTCTTGGTTCCACTTGGAGATTCATGATCTCTTACTCATCCCTAGGTGAATTTAGAGAGGCAAGTGTCACAGGAGAACTTTCTGGAAGATTCCATGATCATCCACCTTGCAAACTGTCTCTGCCATTTGTCTACTCTCGCCCATCGCACCCTACAGAAGGGATTTTCAGTATGCATCACACATTTTGCATGTGGCAGGTGAGATGCATCACACTCTTAGCACTGAGCAGTCTATATGGTCCAATTTTGACTATTTCTAGGTAGTTTTCCATGGAGAACTTTTGGGAGATGATGTAATCATCTGACCTTGTTCCTTTAGGGTGTGAAACAAAAATTTTAGGGACTCAAAAGCCCTTGGTTTATGGACATATATGATTGGGGTTATAGTGCCCAAATATGTCTATAACACAGTGTGCACAACCATAAGTCTTACAGATATGCATAAAACCATAACATAAGCATAAGATATAGATCTGCGATTAGATGCATAAACTAGAATCGAGAACATATACACAATATTTCAGAAACACTTATTTTTATTAATGGCCTTTATCTGGTTACAATCAAATTCTAGCCTTGCCCACACAGCTGCAGGGGTCCGTGCACATAGCTGCAGAGCCTCTATCTCCTACTACAACCTAAGCTTGCACTTTGCAGACTCAGATCTACTATCTCGTTCAGACACCCATATTACTTCTATTACCAGAAAGATACCTTACACTTAGAGCCTTGATCTTTATTATACATTCCCATGGTCTGTAGACCATGGGCAAGCTGACACATTCCAGATTAACATAGAATATTCTAGGGCAAACTACCATTGGACTTGACCCATTACAATTTGCGGTTTGCGCACTTTGTGCAACTTTTACAGTAAAATACCCAAAAATGTGAGCTTCAAGCCCCAAAATCATTATGCAGGGGATCCGCTGCCCAACAAGCCCCCAACACAATCATCGTGACTCATCCCGAGTCACTCGTTGGTGCAGTGAGATGCGCTGCCTAGGCTTCGTTGTTCACCATCCCTATGAGTGACATACTGCGCCTTGTTGTTCCATCCTTTATTCTTGCAATGCGTCTTCAAGCTCCTAATCCATTTCCCCTAATAGTTCACCTAACCAAAGATGCTCATTCTACTCTGCTCAATTAACACAAAGCAGCTTCTCATAGGATTTTAGCTCTAGCTGAGATGGCAGAGCCATGAACTCTTTGTGTACATACTGTTAGCCTCCTGCTGCAGCAGGTTACTCATATTTTATGATTGAAATTTTTACAGACCAAATATGTCATACTCTGCATGCTGCAATGCTCCATATTTGCTAAACAGTCACCAAGAAAAGAAGGCTACTCAGATTTCATCTAACTGCTTTCCAAATTTTGAGAAGTTATTCCAGTTTTGTCCAATTTTCAGCTAAAGGGAGGTCCAAACAGCTTAATCTTGGTCTCCCTAGGTTTCAATTTCCTGTTTTAGAATATAGAGGATGAAAATCTATCCAAACAGCTTAATCTTGGAAGATTCTTAGATAGGTAGAGAATCAAAGGAGCCCAACTACTTAATCTGGGCCCTTGGAAGAAAAAAGGATAGTTTGTAGATAGGAAGGTATAAAAACGAAAAAATTGAAATGATGGGTCTGCAAGGCTAAGTGCACCCAAACCAAAAGAAGAAAAAATGTTAGGTAAGTAGGCTGGGTAGGTAGTTTTGAGGTTGCATAATCTTGATTGCTTATCAGTTCCATGTTTTCAGGGTGTCATCTCTACTCAGGACACAATCACCAGGCAGTTTTATGTGAAAGAGCTCAAAATAGGCATAACTAACTTCCTTTCTCCATCTCCCCCAAATCATTAACTAATTTCCCCAAAAAGAGGTCAAGATCTGCTTGATATCTCTTAGTTTCATCATTTTCATGTCATTAGCTTGGGTGAAGACCTGCTCCACTCAAAGAAAATCCATACTCTCTCTATAAGGTTCTATCTCCCCTTTTCAAACCTAAGATTTCTGAAACTTAGCGCTTTCTTGTCATCTCGATATTAACTACTAACACTACTATTTAAATCCCTATATTTTCCCCATCCCCCTACTAAAACTATGTAGATAATCTCCTTATGTAAATATCCCCTCCCCCTGGTTGAAATATAACCATAAATACTTCACTCGGAATTACTAAGTCACCTGGACTTTAGTAAGAACCCTCCCTCTGCAAAAATATCCACTCCCAAGTGTATGGACCCCTTCCAAACACTATGCAAACCCTTTCCAAATGCTAAATAACCCTCCCCGCGCATTCTTCTGTGAAAAATATTAATGATTGTTTGATAAGTTTTCACCACGCAAACACATTTACCCATTTTCTAAAGTTAAAAACCCACCACACCGCGAAACATTAAGCCTTTAACACGTGCGCCTTTGCTAAACCCCACACATCTCCCTTTCCCATCCACCGTCAGATCGCCTCCCCCAGATCCGATGGTCCTTGATCACATCGCGCGCCCGATTACGGTGGTAGCTTACCACCCGATGTTCGACGGTTTTACCATCGTACACGGGGACAGGTGGCGGCCTCCCATTGCATCGGGCCGCCCCTGACAGAAACCACCTCCGTACCAAAGGCGGTCCGACACACAGGGAAAACCGCCCCCCCCTCACATAACAGGAGCGCCACCTCATCCTACCACGTCGCCTCCACGTCACCTCACCCTGCCTGCGCCTGGTCCACGTCACCCTGCCACGTATCCCTGCCACATCACCCCGCTGTACTGCCACGTCACCCTGATGATGTCAGCATGCTGACGTCACATCCATACCAAAGGATCCCACTGCTGATGTCAGCATGCTGAAGTCATCTGTCGTACTGCTGACGTCATGTTGACATCAACAGCCAAAAAACCAAAAATTTGCGCAAGAGGAAAAATCATGCTTCGAAGCTCCGGAATGAGAAACAGAGGTAGTTTTTGATGCGCGATTAGTGCAACGCGCTAATCGCGCATCGCTACGGGAAATAGGCCATATTGGGGAATATTTAGGGAATCTTTTGATTCCTTGGCCCGTTTTGCACCGAAAAGGCCCGAAATTGCCCGATCTTTCCAAATTAAATCGATTTGAAGGCAGGAAGAGACCAGAGACAGAGATTAAAGAGTATCAGATCAAATTCACAAAGAGAAAACACATTAAAGAGTATCAGAAAGCGGCGGAGACCATCAATGTAGTGAGAAAGAGTATCAGTGAAGATCTTAACAGTGGCCTAAAGCAGGAGAAAATTTAATACCTTCCAGCAAAGTCAAAGAAAGAGGGCAAGGCCACTCAAAACTCTCAAATCATGGTTATTGCACATTTAATTCGCACCAGAACAGAACTGCAGATCCCAAAGCACAGTTATTCCAGTGGTACTGCATCGAGGCTCCAAGGGCCACATTGCACTCCTTTTTAATCCAGCTACCTATGACACATTTCAATAGATATTTACCTGCATTTAATTTTGGCACAATTTTAGGTTTAGAAAGCTCTTTTTGCAGACTTGTTTTAGGTCAATTGTAATAAATAGTTTGAGATATTTGCACTATAAAGACAGCCCTGAATACTGTATTATAGGTTGGTTGGTTGGTTGATTAGTCAACAAGCTATCTCTAGCTGATTTTGCTCCGGGAGAGACTCACACTGTAATATCTGATAAGTTTCTATAATCAAAGACTGCTTATGAGCCTTAGAGAACGGATTGTTCATTGTGTTTACTGGTTGAAGAGTGATTATGGAATTCTCGTGCTGTGCATAACTCAATAAGTGCTTCTTACGTCTGTTTTCATTCATGAATTACGCTCTTATACAGCTAAAAGAAAGATTAGCTTAGAATTTGTTTAAATACACTCTATGCTCAATTTCTGTTGTTTCTTTATGTTTTACTCTGTTTAAGCATAAATATGAATTCCACATGGCTCATGTTTGCCTTAATCCAAGATAGTTATCCAGGGATTCTTCATTGCCCCTAGATAGAGATCATCTTTCCCTCTGTTAAGTTAAATGAGAGATTCTTAAGTGCCTCTCATTCCTTACATATCATTCATACTTTTAGTCTGAAGATTGTGTTATGAGCAGCTATCCTGCTTCATTATTTCTCTTATGACCAGAAAGACGCACTGATAATCCTAACCCATGAATCCATGCCCAATGGTTTGAAACTTATCACTTCATAAATTGCCTCTCTGCCTGAAAGCATTTTCCTTCCATCCAAACACAAAAAAAAACCCCTGAGCCAAAAGCTAGCCTAAAATCATCAACAAAGTTGAATCATTAAGAGAGAGCCCTCTCTGATTGCAGGGTGGGCTAGAACCTGCAATCTAAAGATTGGTTTGTGGTTACCTCGGCCGTATCCCTACAGGAGCCTAGGGACAACCTAAGTGATAACATAATGGCAACTCCACTGGGGACCTCCTCAGATAAATTCACTAAACCAGTCTGCAGCCCCACAGAGGAAGAAACTGACCTGTGAAGGCCTCAGTCGACCTGTGTCTTTTAGAAAAAAGTTCCCAACAATAGAGTAGAGGCTGGCTCCTAAGAAGCAAAAGCGTGATACACGATCAAATCCTGATCCAAATCACCCAGCTGTTTTTGAAAATCAAAATTTAATTCCTAAGATCATTAGAAAACAAAAGCAAAAAGAAGACCCAACCGCTGCGAGTCCTGAAACAGTTCAGCCAAGTAGTGTTCCAACCCCTGTCAAAGTTTTATTCCGGTCAACCCCAAGTTCCCCTGGTTCATCACCCCCTTCTCCAAGCAGCTCCTCTACACCTCCATCCCATACCCCTACTACCACTACTACTCCTTCTACCCCGGCTGTTCCTGTTATCCCCGCTACCCTAGCTGTTCCGCTTATCCCCATCATCATGGCTAGATATGCGCCCTTACAACTGCCTGCTAATCGCGGGGCTATGACTCAGGACTACCAGTCAAAAATCACCTATTTTGATGGCACGACCTCCTGCACCGCCCTACAGCATACAAAGAAAATGTAGGATTATTTCGAGAGTTATGAAATTGATGATGACAGTGTAAGAATGAAGATTTTCGTCCAAAGTTTGACCGGTGATGTCAGAACCCGGTTTAGGGCACTTGCACCCAATTCCATATTAAACCCTAAAGCCTTATGCTAGGCATTTATTAATAGATGGGAGAAAAAGAAAGATCCCCTACACATACTATCTGAGTATGATACTATCAAAAGAGGACCTCAGGAAACAATTTTGGATTACTGTGCAAGATTTAACAATGTTTACAATGCAATACCACAAAATTTAAGACCTCTACCTGATCTCGCTTTGTACAAATTCCCAGATGGCTTTGATTCTGAGATGGCATATCAGTTAAGGGAAAGAGCCCCTCAAAGCTTTGCAGAAATGCAAGATGTTGCTGTTAGTGTGGAAGCAAATTTAATTGCTAAAAGAAACAGAGCCAGAACTGAGAGAAGAACCGCTTTCAAAGAAGAACCCTCAACCTTCGATCAGAAGCTAGATGCTATCATCAGTGGCATCCATAGACTGGGAGACAGAGTAGAAAATATTGAGAGAAAAACTTCATGGGAGGCTCAACAGCCCAATGCCATAAGGAACCCGAACTTCAGAAAAACTCAAAACACAAACATTGGAAGGGCTAGTCCCGACCATGATATTAGGCCTCCTTTTCAAGAAAACTATGTGGAGGCATCTACATCCACTGAGCCCACAGATGGGACTCATATGAACCTGATAGATTCAGAAAATGAACAACAAATATTTTTTACGGAAAAAGACCGACCATATCCTCATGCAAAACAATTTCACACCAAGTCGGGAGAGTCCTTCGACTTTAAACAAGGCTATGATACCTTTGTGTACGAGGTACACAATAAATACAAATTAAGAACAAGGACCATTTATGTTCCTCCATCTAGCAGAACAAAAGATAGCAAACAGCTCAACAAAAGTAAAGAAAATATCACCGTCAATCAACCAGCTGACAACTTTGTCCCAAACCCTCATCAGGTAACTGTGGATGATGTAACAAACACACACTCTCCTATTGATCGACCTCTACATCCCTCCTCCCCAAAAGAAGATCTGAATAGCACTCCTAAAAATCTTCCCAAAACAAAAATACCACAAACTGTCATACATCATGACATTGACATTCCAAAAGAAAACATAGAGAGTATGCCTGAAAAAGAGAAATTCGCCACTATCAACACCAAGAACTCATTGGAAAAACAATTTAGTTTAGAAGAAGAGATTGGAAAACTCAAGATTTCCATTCCCCTCTCAGAACTTTCCAAACATGATGTATATAGGCAACAAATTCAAAGGTCACTTCAATTACCAGAACTAAGGGATGATGTGAACGTTTTAGATGATACCCCTGAACTTTTGTTTGGTCCAGAAGTTAATGGAAAAACAACATATGGACCTGTTCCACCTTTTTATGTCAGTCTGCACATACATGAAAAAATACTGCATAATGCTATGTTTGACTCAGTTGCCTCACATAACCTTATGCCAAAAGCTGTAATGGAAAGGTTGAACTTTGATGTCACAAGACCGTACAAAGATCTGTATTCCTTTGACTCAAGTCAAGTCAAATGTTTAGGCTTGATCAAAGACCTTTGTGTCTCTCTAGTCCAATTCCCCAACAAGACAATCTTAATGGACATAGTAGTTGTTGACATTCCCACAAAGCATGGCATGCTCCTATCCAGATCGTGGGGAGAAAAATTGTAAGGGTCCCTTCAAATCGACCTCTCTTATGCCACTATATCTGTCTTTGGGCAACCAAAGAGACTATATAGAGAAACATTAATGAAGTATGTTGTAAGTAGTGAGGAAAAACCCCAAAATTTTCCTATTTACTCAATCCATTCCGATATGGATTCTTTTATTTTATTTAATGATAACACCAGCCCTCCAACTAATGATAAGCCGTTATCTTTGGAGCAAGGAACATACATCAATGAGGAATCGGTTGCCAATACCCATGAAATTGTCTCAACAACCAAGGCAACCAACAAACAGCAAGAAGAACATCCCGAAATAGAAATTGTAAGTCTGCCCGATCCCCAAAAAACTGAAACTCTCAATACAAACCTCAAAAAAGAAATCACATGGTATTTGGAGTTTGATGGTTTGGTTAACAAGTTAGGAGTAGGGTCTGGAGTATGGATTTAAAATACTCATGATAACCACGCACAAGGCCATGCCTATAGACTCAATTTCATATGTACAAACAACATGGCAGAGTATGAAGCTCTTCTCTTAGGCCTCAAGTTGCTCAAACTCTTAGGAGCTACTAAAGTGTCCATCCTAGGTGACTCTGAATTGATTATACAACAAATAAAAGGTAACTTTGTCGCTAATGATAGTATAATGAGAGCTTATAGAGCTGCTGCCACCGAATTACTCAATGCCTTTAGTGAATTCAAGCTTGCCAAAATTGCACGAGATCACAATATTCATGCCCATAGTCTAGCAACCTTTGCTAGCACATGCAAGCTTCCCTTTGAACCAAATCACCATTTCACCGTTGAAATAAAACACAGACCTTCGGTCCCTAACAATGTTAAGGATTGGAAGGTATTTCAAAATGATGCCCAGATTAACAATTTCTTAACTCTGGAGGACGAATTTTCCAACACAAACATTGACATGGATGCCATGGTTGACTCACAACAGTTAGTAGAAGAAAACCACCTGACTGCAATAGCTAAACAAATCCTTAACCCAACTGTTTTAAACAATACAAACATAGAATAGTTGAAACAAATCTGTTTAGAGGAAACAGCCAAAGCGGAGGATGAGCTTATTGATCTAAAGAGTAATGTTCTACCTGCCGGCCTTACTCCATTGGAAGACATGTTTGATGACAACGATGTGCCCAAAAAGCCAAAGATGGAACCTTTGAATGCTGTCATAGAAGAACACAACATAGGAACAGCAGAGCATCCCAGAATGATTAAGTTGTCCAAAATCTACCCCCTGATCAAAAACCGAAATATGTGGATTTGTTCAAAGAATTCGAAGATGTATTTTCCTGGAGTTATGAGGACTTGAAGTCCTATGACACCTCAATGATCCAACATACCATTCCCTTAAAACCAAATCAAAAATCGTTCAAACAGAAACTCAGGAGAATCAACCGCATGCTCCTTCCCCTTATTGAGAAAGAAATAAAGAGAATGTTTGAAGTAGGTATCATTGCACCCATTAGATTCTCTTAATGGGTGTCTAACTTAGTTCCCACTAGGAAAAAAACAGGAGAGATAAGACTATGTGTGGACTTGAGAAATTTAAACCAGGTCTCTCTAAAAGACCACTACCCGTTGCCCAAAATGGACCATATCTTGCAAATAGTAGTGGGTTCATCTATAATTTCTTTACTAGATGGATTTTCAGGATTTAATCAAATACTTGTTCACCTGGATGACCACGACAAGACAGCCTTTACCACACCGTGGGGAACATTTAAGTACGTTAAAATGCCTTTTGGGCTGAAAAACATTGGTGCTACCTTTCAAAGGGCAATGGATATTTCATTTGCTAAAGAGATACATGATTTCCTTGTAGTTTACCTTGATGACCTGACCCCATTCTCCAAATCTGACCAAGAGCACCTTAAGCACTTAAGGCAAATTTTCATGACATGCAGAAAATATGGCATTTCTTTGAATCCTAAGAAGTCCCTATTTTCCCTTGAGGAAGGCAAGCTTCTAGGGCATATAATATCAAAAGATGGGATTAGAATTGACCCAGAAAGAATTCAAGCTATCCTTCAAATCCCTTATCCAAGAAACATAAAAGAACTACAAGCATTCCTTCGAAAGATCAATTTCCTAAGGAGATTTATCCCAAACCTAGCCGAGTTAATAAGGCCACTGAGCAACATGTTGAAGAAGGATGCCAAGGTAAAATGGTCTCTTGAAACCAAGCATGCTTTTGAGAGTATAAAAAATGCCCTAACTCAAACGCATGTCCTCACTAGCCCTCAATTCGACAAAGATTTTATCATTTTTTCCTTCGCATCTGAACACACTATAGCGGCTGTCCTTCTACAGAAAGATGATCAGGGCAAGGAAAAGCCAATTTCTTTCTTTAGCTGAGCTTTGAGAGATGCACCCTTGAAATATCAGATTATGGAAAAGCAGGCCTATGCCCTGGTCAAAGCCATCAAAGATTTCAGAATTTACATCCTATACTCCCACGTGATTGCCTATGTCCCTAACGTTGTTGTAAAGGATATATTAACTCAAGAGGAACTAGAAGGCAAAAGAGTCAAGTGGATTTCCAGCATCCTTGAATACGACATTGAAATAAAGCCCACCAAGCTCATAAAAGGACAAGGGTTATCCAAACTAATGTCCGAAACAAACTTCCAAGCATTAGACATTAATCAACTAGACAATGAACCAGAGTTAGCGACTCCACATATCAGTGAAACCTTCATGCAATCCCCATGGTATGCTGATATTTTATTTGTATTGTTAAACCTGTGTGCTCCCCCAGGATTGTCCAGAACCAAGAAAAGATTTTTAAGGATGAAATCATCAAAATTTTGTGTCATAGATGGTGCTTTGTTTTGGGAAAATCATGAAGGTATTTTGCTTAATTGTTTAACTATAAATGAAACTAACAGCATCATGAAAGAA
>APFE030607927.1:115057-132880 GCA_000404065.3 Pinus taeda | reverse complement strand
CAAGGATGTGGTATCAGAAATTTGATACATTTATACGGGGACTTGGCTTCACCAAAAGCAAAGCAGATCACTGTGTGTATTTAAAATTAATTGGTGACCATGTTATTTATTTGGTCTTGTATGTAGATGATATGTTGCTGGTTGGAAATGACAAAGAAATTATCCAGGATTTGAAGACTCAATTATCCTCCAAATTCGACATGAAAGATCTTGGTGCTGCAAACTATATTTTGGACACGGAAATTAAAAGAGATCATGCAAAGAGGAAGATTTCGTTAAACCAGAGAAAGTATGTCGAGACAATATTGCAAAGATTTAATATGCAGGATAGTAAACCGGTGAAGGCTCCTATTCCTGTAGGTGTAAAGTTATTTGCTGAACAGTGTCCCAAGACACAAGAAGAGGAATAGGATATGTCCCGTGTTCCATATGCAAGTGCAGTCAGTAGCCTGATGTATGCAATGGTCTGTACTAGAGCAGAAATTGCACATGCAGTGGGAGTATTGAGCATGTTTATGTCAAAACCAGGAAAGGTGCATTGGACAGCAGTGAAGCCAATTTTTAGGCATTTGCATGGCACTAGTGATTATGGTTTGTGCTACCAAGGAAGACTAGGATTGGACAGAGTATTGGATATTCGTGGCTTTTTTGATGCAAACTAGGCTGTGGGTATGTGTTTAACCTATTTGGAGGTGCAGTCAGTTGGATGAGTAAGAAACAATCTGTAGTGGCACTATCAACTACAGAGGCAGAATACATGGCATCCACTCATACAAGCAAGGAAGCAGTTTGGTTGCAGAGATTGTGTTCAAGTATGGGGCTAGTGCAAGGAGCTATAAGGATAGACTGTGATAGCCAAAGTGCAATTTTCTTGGAAAAGAATCTTGCATATCATTCGAAGACAAAGCACATTGATGTTCAGTATCACTTTGTGAATAATATGATAGAATACAAAAAGGTGTTGCTCGTAAAGGTGAACACTTTGAATAATACTCCAGATGCATTGACAAAATCTTGAGCTCTGAGAAGTTCTCTTGGTGTAGAGAAACAGTGGGCATTGCAGGGCTGGATAAATGACTAAGCTCTCTTGTGGCCCCCTGTGGAAAAAAAACAACAAGTGGGAGAATGTTGGGTTGTGTTATATTCTTTCCACGACTAGCCCAAGTAGTTAACCGGGGGGTTAGAGCGAGGGTGGAGCCCCCCATTCGTTGCGCTGATTGCGTAGTGGGAGGCTCACAGGGGGTTTTAAGGGTGTAGGTAACCCCACTTTATGGGGTCCGGGGCAGTGCCCCGGAAAATTTTGGTTTTGGAACCTATGTTAGGTTGGGCAGACCCACCTATGGTTTTGTGCATGATTTTTGCACATGTTTTTTGGACGCAATGGTTTTCGGTCCATGGTGTTAGACGTGATGGTTTTTGGTCCATGGTATTGGATGTTTTGGCATGTATAAATATGTATTATAACATTGAAATGAACATAATGAAAAATCAAGCTAGTAGTCTCAGTTTTTGGATCCAAGGGAAAATCTCTGTGTATATGTGTTTATGTGTTATGCTCTCGCATTTTTTATTTTATGTGTTTTAGAATTCGTATGCAGGTAATTTCTATACGGGGTTAAAACCTACAATATCGGAGAATAGTCATATCGGAGATCAGAGCTATTAATAAAAGGAAACGTCAATATCATTCTTGCGATAGCGGGCATGTGATATATGACGTGGCTCAGTGGTGGGATTGGCTTTGGATTTTATAAGAGATTGGTGATCGGAAGATTTGAGTATGGGATGTAACATTGTTGATATCCCGATGTGCGATGAATAATGGATCCGATAGTTTTAATATGTGGATTTAATTTCATATCGGATCCGGGACATCGGAACCTTTAAACATATGCCCCAACCAAAGTTGTGATTTATGAATGGACGCGATATATTTTAAAACAGGATTTAAATATCGTATCGGGTCTAGGATATCGTAATATAGGCGAAGTCATCTATCGAAGAATCAACGGGAAGGGAATATCGAGGGTCTTGTATCGAAGAATATTTGGAGTATGCTCATTTGAGAACCTTTGATATGCGAATTGCGACATATGATGTGGGATTTTTTGGGGTCGGAAACTTCTTAAAGTATTCAATTCAAAATTAAGTGTTCTTTTTAATTTATTTTTTAAACAAAAAAGCCTATTTTAATAGTTATCGAAAATATTAGATCGGGGAATAATTTTATCAGAGCTTTCGAACGATGAGATTATGATATTAGAATGCTATGATATGAATCTTTTGTTATTGTTTTAAAGGCCTTTTGGGGTTTTAATTAATGAAAGCAAAATTTAGCAATACTCAAATTCTGATGAACAACAAATAATACTTCCCTGAACATGTTGCAGATTTGAAAAGGGTTGCCTGCTTGCGTATCTTAAGTCTCCACAATTAAGTTGATGAGAACCTGCAAAAAGAAACAGAACATAAATAAGGAATAAATTATGAAAAAGAGAAAAAATAACCATAGATGAAGATGAACCTGTATACCTGAAAGAATTTTGATTGTAAGTTTACCTCATGAATCTTGAAGTTCTCCCATGTATTTCTCAAAATTTTCATATGTTCAACATCATTTACTTATTTAATCTAAAATGTTAAATAATGATTTTTTTCAAATTGCAGCCAGCTCAAATTTACATTGGAGGACCAAAGTGGTGAAAGTGAGTATTTTTTAGAAATACTTGTGAATCAAAAAATTGTCAAGCCATAGCAATTCCTTGGAATTTCTTCATATATGATTAATGTGATAAAGTTTTGACAAAACAAGACAATGAAGTGCTTTCACAAGTGTGTAATCTGACTACATAAGAGTTTCTAAAATTTTCTAAACCACTTTGCCGGAAAATGAAAGCGGGTGCCAAGAAAAAATTGGATTCATTATTTTCTTATTAAATCTATGAAATAAGTGCAAACAGAAAAGAAATCTAATCTAAATTAATCTATTCCTATTTCTAACTTAATGAAGAAAACATGACTAGGTATAGTCATACTTCCAATGTAACCATACAAGAATTTTGTTTCCTTCATGTATGCACATGTCAAACATTAGTAACAAGAATACAAATATAATTAAACTAAGAAAAATAAATATAAAAATAGAATGCATATTTATTGCTAACATATTTACAGAAAGCAGCTTATTTACAGTCACCTTCTCTTAAAATGTC
This sequence comes from Pinus taeda, assembly GCA_000404065.3. Lineage (NCBI taxonomy): Eukaryota > Viridiplantae > Streptophyta > Pinopsida > Pinales > Pinaceae > Pinus > Pinus taeda. The sequence continues at coordinate 129,668 of APFE030607927.1, read as the reverse complement.
ATTTCCAAGTGAATTTCAATTGGATCATATAAATTTGGATGAATTTCCATTAAGATTGGAAGAGGTTCAAAAGGGAAGATGACATGCCAGATTTTGGAAATGAGTGCTTAGCTTCAATGGCCTGAATAAATTTGTTAGTGTTATGTGTAAGTGTTAAATTATTAACAATCTTCCGTGTAGGAAAATTTTCCAAATATTTTTCAAATGGATCAATGAAAAATGGAAGATTATTAATTCAATTAGATTGTTGGTCATATTTTGAAAATCCACTCTCTTCTTGGCACTTCTTTTGAGAAGAAAGAAGCAATTGGTAAGAGATAAACATCAACTGAAATTGGAAGAAAAATAGCTTTTGATGTTCGTGATTGTAATTTGAAATCTTATATTTCCATTCAGGCAATGCATCAATTGAGTGTTCAATATCAAGTTGCTCAATATCCCAACACAAGGTATCTAATAATCAAAAATTGAAGGCAAAAAACAAGTTTGAAATTAAATAAAATAAATGAAAGAACAACAGTAAAATTAAATCATAATTGGTACAACAAGTGTTACAACACAATTGGGATTGATTTGAAATAATTTCCTTTTCATAAGGATTGGGAAGAATAATGATGTTAGAATGATTTCCAATAACAATTTGTGAATTAAAGAGATGGTTATGACTATGGACAGGAATGAGAGCTTGATCATGATATAAATCATAAATTGGAATGGTTTCTTGAATGCGATTAATTGTTTGAATATGAGAACTATTTGAAACAATTCATGAGTTAGAGTGTTCTTCATTTTCACATGTTATTCAAATTTGATCATGAGGATTCAATTGAGAAGAAGACAAATCATTATCATTAATGTCAAAGTAACTATCATAAATGACCTTGCGACATTCATTAGAATTTCCTTCTATCTCATCCAATGTATCAAAACAAGAAGGAATATTAATGCCAAAAGAATGATCAATGTTTGATTTTCTATCTTGATAAAACTAATTGTCAATTCATTTATATCAGCTTCTCTGTTTTCTAGAATAAAATTATTGCAAAGAGGGAATAAATTGGTATCAGCAAAAATATCAGGATAGAGTCGAAAATGAAAATCAGAAGCAATGAATTTAAAAATTTCTTTGTTTGAGAACTCCTGTGCATTTTCTTCATTGCAAATATCAGATTTAAGATCATTTACTTGGCTAATTGTGATTTCTTGAAGAATGTTGCTTTGCTATTCTGAATTTGGCATTTGTTCGTCATGAAAGTATTCAGAAATTTCTACAGCAGATTGTGCATTATTAGACACTTTAATTGTTGCTTGTACTGGCTGGTTTATAATCTAATTTTCTTAATTATAATGATTTTTTGATTTCAAGACAACGGTTTCTCCAAGATTATTGTTAGTATCTTCTTGCAGTTGATTAGCGAAATTTTCCAAGCTTTGTGATACTAGTTTATTAACATGATTATCATTAATATCGTAAGAGGTGTGTACTAATTTTAAGAATTTATTATACATGTTTGAGGCCACCTCTTGATTGGTATGCACCTCTGTGTTGTAATATTCAATTATGTTAATAAAATTTGAAAATGATTGATCAAAGCTTGTAATAATTCCACATGGATTATAAATGGGAGGAAGAAAATAAATATATTCAAACCAATATAATAATTCTTATTTCAAAGGTTTTATCTTCAATTTTAAATCTCAAACAATCTAAACAAAATCTAATGGTAAAATCAATTAAAGACCCATTTTCACATCTTTGTAGATCTTCAATTTCGTCACATACCTATTTGTAGACATAACCATCAAATTTACAAACAAACATTGTACTAAATTGATCCTAGTTGTGAATTCAAGAAACTGGAAGTGATTGACACCAGCTTTTAGATTTTTCCAAAAATGTAAGAATAAAAATCCTGCATAGAATACCTTCATCAATATCAGGAAAAGTAGGATTTGAAAAACTCTAAATGAATTGTAAAGCATGATTAAATGCAGAAGTATTCCTCTTATCCTTAAACTTTACCTGAGACAAGAGTCTTCTCAATTTTAGTGGAGTATTGGTAGATGTACGTCCAAAAATACAACTCCAAATTGGAAGTTTAAGAAGAGACACTGTAATAAAAATAAAATGTTATAATACAAAGGCTCCAATAGACAACAGTTTTAATTCCTCCTTCTAGCTACAAAAATGTTGAATACTCAAAATTCTCTGCTTACAAAACTATACGGGAGACCACTCAGTCCGGACCTTAAAGCAGCTCCTTTTTTGTTTGGAATGGCAGTTCCAACTGGTTAAACTAGGTCCAATTACCTCTTCCCTATTTCTATCGGTTTAATATGTGTCTTTAGTTACCAATAGGTGGGGACATTATATCGTTTCTTCTTGCTAATCAGGAAAGAGAATGACCCTTAAGCTGCTTTAAGGGCACAACTAAACGACTCTAAAGTGTTGCCTCTTAAAAAGAGGACTTATGGAATGCAAAAGGTATGATAAATCATGTAATCTAAGATGCAATTAATATAACCTATCTCGATTGAAGGAAAGAGAAATCCTTATCTCAATTGAGAGCCAATTAACTTAACAAGGAAAAGAAACTTTTAAAGAATTGGAATTAAGATGGGGGGAATTAGATCGAGGAGATAGCTCATAAGATCAGATTCCTCGTTAACTTAAATACTAACAAGTTAAACACTTAATAAATAGTTACATAAGAGCTTATTGAAAATATATCCAATTCCTTATTTGTCATATGCATAAAAACTACAAAGATTCATGATAAATTACTGAATTAGTTCAAATAAAACATCATGTATGAAACCAAACAATTGTTATCCTAAATTGTAAGATATCTTGCCGATCTAAGATTATAACTATCTATTCCTATGTATATTTCATTTTTCCAAATTACATTTAAAATCAAGTCTGTAGAATAGGCTTATCAAACTTTTAAATGAATTAAGAATTAAAAGTCAACAATAGTGCATGACAATTAATTCATACATCTGTAAATGTAACTTCAAAATGAGAAAGAATTTGCATCCATGAATTCAACAAATAGTTGTGCTATATGAAAATCTGTGAAACAAATCTTTATGAATAAAAGAAATTTTAATTACAAAAACTCACAGTATGGTAGTAGTAAATAATCTTATGTGCCCTGCAAACGATCTCTGCTTGTAGAAATGACCTCCTCCTTACAGCAGTAGTACATAATAATAAAAAAAGTTTTTCCACAAGCAAATGAAAATACAGCAATATCAAGCCTTCTTCCCCCAACATTCCACTCACATGCAGCTCTAAATCCTCATTACAATAGTGCTTTTAGGAATTCAAGGATTGCAAAGCGGAGAATCCCATACCACATTCTACAATCTTCTATTTATAATATTTACAAAAAGAATTCTCAATGGGAAAGTTTGTTAAAGAGTAGTTTTTCTCAATCCATTTTCATTAGGCCAAAATATCATTCTTCTCTTGCTAGAGCACTCTCATTGATTGAGACTTTCTTCTTCTCATCTCTTCAACGGTTTCCCTGCAAAAAACAAATCAAAATTAAATTAAAATACAAAATGAAATTAAAATACCAAATTTGGAATTAGAACATCTCTAATCAAAACTTAATTACATAATTAAATGAAAAGGAAATTTGAGCTTTCTATTGATGCATGTGGGGATATAATTGGTCTAATATAACATAGATGAATGAATCTGCACTGAGAAGAAGTTGTGAGCAAATGAGAATGTAGAAAATAAAACTCAAAAAATTGATTTTGTTTTAAAAATTCGGAACTTGATCTTCTACTGAAGTTTAGACCCATTAGATGATCAAATGTGGTTTTGAAACCACTTCTTAAATAATCTCCATGATTTTATCTATCCAACGAGTCATCCTGGGCCTCATTTGACCAAGTAAAACTCAACTTATGAGCCTCCAAAGTTAATGAGTCAAAACTAAAAGAATTCATATTTCCTTGAATAAAAATTAAATTTTTTAAAATAAAACTCTAATCCTAAATTAAATTACAATTATTAATTAATTAATGCTAATTAATTTCATCTACATTATTAATCTTAATTAATTTCAAAATTAATTGTAAACCACAATTAATTAATTAAAAAAAATTAATTTAAGCATAAATATATTATTATATTATAATAATATAATAATATATATAATTATTGTATAATAACATTATAATAAAATATAATTCTATTATAACATAATCCGTATAAAAACAAACTTTTAAAACAAACTCCAAAGCCTATTTATGTGAGGTGGGCTTTTAAAAGAAACCCCAAAGCCTATTTATGTGAGGTGGGTGGACAGTTAACGGAGTTATAAAGAGTTATGAGTGATGAGAAATGGGAGGTGAGAGTGTGGTGAGGTGGAGAGTGTCGAGATTTATAAGGAGTCATAAGATTTGTTAAAAAATTTAATGAATAGCATGAAACCAAATCGCAGATCGGAGTTAGGCGTTTTAAAACGGGCACATGTAATTTGTTTTTCAGGAGGGGAGGAATCTCACTGGAAAATCACATTACAATCGTATTTTAATATATATAGAGTCATATTATCGCCTTGTCATCAGCCATTAATACATATGGAATGAGCTAACTTCCGCCGAAATATGCCAGCGACTGCTGTGCCGCAGGATTCGAGCGTGGCCGGGGTGCGTTACAACGACTTCCCCGACCACTATGCCATGCACCTCAAGTGCAAAATGCGATATCAGAAATTGGTAATTGGGATTAAAAAATCAAAGTTTTAAAACCATGAATTTCAAATCAGGGTTTTAAAATTGGCATTTTCAAATCAGGGTTTGAGATGAGGTGAGGTCTATTTGAAATTAAAAATTCTACAAAATGAATTACAACCATTTTACAATTTTGAGATTTTAGGGTTGACAACTCTTTTATAATTAGAAGTTGAAATAAATTACCGACATCTCAAAAATGCATTTTTAACTATTCTACGATTAGGTTGGGTCATTTTGTAGGATTGTTAGTGGAAAATAAAATTAACTTAGAGTTAATATTTACAATGAACGATTATTTTAATTGCAATAATTCAAATGTTATACATTTTATACATTTCTTTAACCCTTGTGACAAAAAAAATGATCAAACTTCAAATGAGTGTCATTTACAAACCAGTTAACCAAATGAGGCGAAACAAGTATTGATGGAAAGCTAGTGAAAAGTAGAATTCTATGGAACAATAAAAATATAAATTCGAAGAAAATAAAAAGATGGTAAAATTGTAATACAATTATCTTATATGAAAATCATAAAAGGTGTTTAGCCAAAAATTAATGGAAAGGGTCCCCATTATTTGAATAAATAAATGAAAAATGGGGGGTGTTGGGTTTTCCCTTAAACAACACTAAAAAGCATCTTCAAAGCTCTAACCTTTCTGCCACATGAGATAAGAAATAACCAATGGAGTTGAGTGGGACACACCTTGGTAACAATGGACAAACACTCTCCCATATTGCTCACTTACCGCCTCAAAATAATCAAATACATCATACAGTATAGTCGTTATATCTTCACATGGAGAATCTTGCAACCACAATGTCTTATATATCAAATCTTTTATGAAATTTTCTGGGCATACAAATCCAACGTAGTTCAACACATGGGTGATGTAATTCTCCTGAATAATCTCTTTGTTTCTTGCTACTACATCACTACCCAAGTAAATATGATCTACCACTCTTGAGCAATCATTATCAAAGAAGGTGAATTTCTCCCTCTTGACCTGAAATTTTGTGGGTTTTGCATTTCTTTGAACAGAATAATATTTTAATTATACTACATCTAATAAAATTATTACTAAAATTTAGTCTGGAAATATTAAATTTACGAAACGATAATAAAAATTGTTTATAATATTAAATTTTGAAATTAATCATCGAATTACAGGATTCTTACTATGCTTTTGTATAAAATAAAAAATGTATTAAAATGGTTCTTGATGTTTTCTTTTATTATTGCATGTCCGAAGTTATAAACCATAATATGGTTACTTTTTCAAAATTATTTTTTAATTGTATATTTGGAAATAACATTATTATACCTCACAAAATATTGGATAGGCAATTATATAGCATCAAATATGTATTTTGCATAAATAAAAGTTCTATGTCATCTTAAGATCAATAATATTTGGTTCCTTTGTTGGGAATTTTTTGATAGTAATGGTTGGAGGATAGTGATGCGGCTAATAATGAATGTGTTTTTGTTTATCTATGAGTTTATGGTGGCCAAGTTCCTTCAACATTATGGATCTCTCAATATATTATAGAATTAAAGATCTATAATAATATGTTTGAAGTCCAGATTCCCATAGAGATTGGTGGAGAAAATGAGTTGAAATGTTTGGATATCTCCAACAATCAGTCCAGTGGAATCATTCCTTCGATAGATTGAACAGATGAGTAACCTTGTGAACTTCAGTGCAAGCAATAACCAATTTTCCAGACCTCTTCCTAATGTGCTTGCAGACTTGAGTTCAATTAATATCCTCCAACTTAATCACAATTCTTTGTCCAGGGAAATTGCAAATGGGATAATTTCATTACCACATCTCTCTCATCTCAATCTTGCTAACAACCATTTAACATGTATCTATGTTAAATTTAAGCATTTATGGACCTATCAAACAATTTACTTTGAAATCCCTTCTCAATTGGGTAAATCTGAGGTTAGTAATTTTAAACATATTTCACAAATGGTTGGATGGCTCCATTCCATCCACTCTCTATGATTTGGCTTTCAAGGATACTTTCCTTTGAAACCCCAACCTCTAGCTCTGTCTTTTAGGGTTATATCATGTCCTTCTCATAAAGGAGAATCATTATTGCATCATTTTTTGCCCATAACCCTTATGTCAACTATGTTTCTTTTGGGTTTGATTTGTGTTGGATGTCTGAACACAAACATTAGCATGGTGAGAATGGCTTCAAGGACATATCAATATGGATATGCATGGATCTAGATGCTCACTTAGATTTTCATGAGCTAGGAATGCCTACCGTGACCACTGAAGAAGCCCAATTCCTTTTTGAGGTGGAAAAATGCAAGTCCTAGCTACCCATATCAATTCGGGGCCAGCCATTGCTAAGTGTTCACTAAAGTAGGGATCTATAGGGAGTGGTACAAATTGACACCGTGATTCTGAAACTTGTCTACTTTTCAATTGAAGTGGAAAAATGCACATATATAGGCTTTCAAGATGGATTATGGAGATTTTTTTTTGTAAATATTCCATTCTTGAAATGGTGAAAGAAAATGTACCAAGAATGTCATGCTAAACTTCCATGCAACTAGTATATCCTTGTTTCGATTATTTCTTAATTTGTTTAAACTATTTGGTGGGCTCTCTTAGTGGCAAGATGATATTCCAAATGTTCCATTCCTTTGGCTTACCTTTGCACCTTTAAGGGCAATTGTTGGTTATTTTTATTTTAAAAATAACGCATATAAATAATTATACATCTCCATGATACTAAACAATACAATCTACCTCTCTACCCAATAATTACTTCACAATTAAATTAAATTAATCCATTCACGATGAATATGGCAGGAACCCATTGGCATGGAAGATTATCTAAGGCTAGCAATTCCCTAATCTCATGAACATGAAGAATCCACAACCTTATAAGTTAACTACGTGCGCTCAATCAACCAACATAAAGAGATAATTGGCAAAGTGACAAAGTTTGTTTGTATTTGTATCACCACCACAAAAATTTTGTGGTGATTACACACCAACAAATTAATTGATGCACCTACATTTGGATCCAATTTTGTGACAGAGAATATTAATGCCCTAGCTCGAGCCTCACCGTGTTTGTGTCTCAGTTGAAGTTAACTACTTGCGCTCAATCAACCAACATAAGGAGATAATTGACAAAGTGACAAAGTTTGTTTGTATTTGTATCACCACCATGAAAATTATGTGGTGATTACACATTAACAAATTAATTGATGCACCTACATTTGGATCCAATTTTGTGACAGAGAATATTAATACCCTAGCTCAAGCCCCACTGTGTTTGTGTCAGTTGAAGGAATGAAGAAATAATTTGTCATCATGTTTTGTGTCACCATGCAAAAGAAATTAGAATTTAATCTCATGATATAGGAACCATAACATACACATCGCTAAGTTTGTATCACACCAAAAGCAAGGAATTATCAACAAAATCAAATTATTATCACCATAAATTTGTGTTTATATCAACGTGGAGCCCACAGATCAATATCGTTGCAAAATCATGTGTGTATCATCATCGAAACTAGCTATTATAACTGTAAAACCACTTGAATTATCCCAAAAAGAAAACCTAGCCCACATGTCAATATCACCACAAAATTCAATATCAAATATCACCACAGAATTCATATTCAATTTCATGACAGAGAATATTAATACCCAATTCAGTTAGTGGTTGGGCCAAAGAGACTATAGTTTATTGGAGTTGGATTATATCCTTAATGAGAAGACTATATTTTTTTAAGTGTGATCTTTCAGGTTCTAAATCAAGACCACTCCTTTGTTTAATGGGCTTCCACTTAGGCCTTCTACCAGTCTGGTGATTTTTCATGCTCTGGTATGGTACAAGATACATCATGGTTCGCATCCAAACATGAAAAGGATTAAAAAATTGTGTACATATGGATAAATTTCTCATTTTTATGCATTGATGCATGCTCAAGCATAACCTTATTGATGTTGATAATTATTCGTCTAAGCATTTAAAAATTACGTCCACAAATTAGCATTGTCAACTGCTTATAAGATGCAATTGGGGATTGTTAGTGAACTAGGTTGGTAAGTCACTGATATCAGAAAAATAATGCCAATGCATATTCTTGCATCACTGATATTCATATACTTAGCAAAATTCATAGGGTTCTTTGTAAGTTTATCGATATCAATGTCTTGGAAGTGAAACCAAAATGTCATGAAATGAAGTTTAAGGCAGAAGGTTTACCCACTAATAAATATCACTGCAACATATATTTTATAAGTTTGAAGGATTAATTCATTAGGAGGTGATCCAACAAAATAAAAAATGTTTTCTCCCCATTAAAATTCTATTTGGTTAGGCATTACAACTAGGATTCTATGCAACTCGGTTTCTCTTACCTACCCATCTTTTCAGTCTTTAGCCATCAGCCACATATGATCTTTTAGTCAAAATTTTATCTAATCCTACTCAATCATATATTTCTAAAATTAAGGAAAGAAGAAAGAGAATATTTAATAGTTTAGGGAAGCAAGAAAGAATTTGTTCACCATGTTTTGCATCACTGACAAACCTAGGTATTATTATTGTAAAACCATTTGAATTATCCCGCAAATAAACCCTAGTGCACAAGTCAACATCACCACAAAACACAATATCACCATAGAACTCAATATCAAAAATCACCATATAACTCAAAATAAATATCACCACAAAACTCATTAGTTTACGAGGAGGAGGGATTTAGTTATTACATTGTATTTCCATGAGTTCCATCCTCTACATAGTAACTTATCACACTATTACATGAAGCGATACAACATTAATGCTATATTCCAGTTATCAATGTTCCCCATTTTGACCTTCTTGAATATAATGAATAGTATACTACCATGGACTTGAGTTTTTTCTAGGATAGAACACTGAAGCTTTTTATGCCTAATGGGATATTCAGAAGGATAAGTTGATCTCTCTCTATTATAGAAATTCATTCAATAAATATAAATACATATGAAAAATCTAATAGAACAAGGATAAATACACAAAACTGGAATGAACATATTCATTTTTTTAAAGAAAAATAATAATTGAAGTTGATTAGATTACTTGAGCTTTGCACAATTAAAATTCCACTTGTTTCATAATTTCACTCCAAATCCTTAGGCCTAATTTAAAATTCTACTCCAACCTCTCTTTTTATCCTAATATCGAAAATTTCAAATTAATCTTATTTGTGCAATTGGTTTTTGTATTTATACATAATTATATTTTCTTAGGGTCGACATTACATTAGTAACTATTTTTTTTATGTTAAATGTTAAAGGTTAAATTGTTATAAACATTTTCACCACTACAACATCACCCCCACACTGGGTTTGTAGAGTGCCTCACGACACAATTAATAAGATTACATATTTAGATGTACTTTATTAGCCTTTGGTCTACCACTTGGAAAACCAAACAAGTGGCAATATAAAAGAATTTTCCCCTTAGAGTATTAAAGTCAAAAATTATATAGGGATAATTGTATTCTTAAACCAAAACATGAAATTACTAAGTAGACTAATATGTTGGTATTGACAATGCACATATTATATATGAAAACTAAAAAACCAAAGAGATATAAGCTTCAAAATTATCATAAAAATAAGGAAGAACCAAAGGGTTATGTTGACAGTGCTAGACCTGCCAACATGTCAAGGCGATCTCCCCAATAACAAGTCCCAATTAGACCTCAGACCATTTGGTGTAGGAGTCCCAACAGTGGGTCGTAAGGTAATGCCTTGACCGTGATGTCGCACAGAGGCAAGTAACATAACTATATCAGTAGCAAGGGTGTGACTGTTGCAGTGAGTTAAGGAAGGTGTATGAGAAGTTCTGACACATAAGGGGGGAGATAAGGGTGAAGGTGAGTTCTAGGTTGAAAGAGATCAGTCCCAACTCGGCTAGGAACACAACACAAAAGGACCTACACAGCTTTTGGCGAAGCAGTCCACTCGGATGCGGTAGTCACAACATACAAGGTAAGGTAAAATGCATTACACTCATGGATCAGTCTAAACGAGTGCAACAGTTGTTACAGCAAGTTTCATATGAAAGGTATGTCTAGTGTCCGGTAAAGCAGTCGACACAGACAAGACAACATTAATAGCATATACAACAAATTTGCAACAAGATTCATATAATTGCATCTGAATCAGTTCATACAAAAATACGTAAGTTAAATAACATATATCATTAAGGCAACTAGAGAAGTCTAAGTACAATAACAAAATATGCATGAAAATGTGTTGGCTCTTATTATATAAAAGTGTAAGTTCCAATCATACAATGCATCCATGTAAACCTGCTAGCCCCATCAGTGAAACGTTATAGCCACATCTGCCTGCTCCTCCAAAGAGATGTACTAGCTCCGTGCAATGGAGAAGCCAAGGTGTGTTACAATATTGTCCAAGCTTTCTTCAAGATAGTCTTAATAGAAGCTTGGCTAACCAAAAGCCCATACAATGAGTTATGAGGGACTATTTATAGAAAAGGGTGGGGTGACCCTTGACATTCCCCTTTGTGACAGTTCAACTACCCTCATGACTCTTCACCTACTCTATGACTGCTACATCCAACTATTGACACTTGACTTACACTTGACATGACTCAACATTACAATGCACATGTACTCATGTAAGACAAAATGGCCTAAACAAGCCATGCAAGACATCACTGACACTCGGTCCATTGTGATGAGACCAAATCTTTGACATGCTTGTGATGGTGAAGGTGGTGAGCTGATTCCAAGCTTGTTCATCCATGATGGTGTGCATGTACCCCATGTTGACATCTTGTTGAAGCAAACTCTTGCCTCCATTGCACCAAGTGCGTTGGTTCAGCTCCTTCATCCAACTCGTCTGCTAACATGTGCATAGTCTTCTTAGGTGCAACTGAATCGGAAACACACTAATGCATAGTGTCCATGCTAATATTCAAGTGTGTGTTGGTGGTCATGCGCATCAACTTGCCGAAGTACATGTTCAGCTCCAGTTGGACTTGCTTCTTGTCTTCACCTTGGTGAGTGTGTTGAATGGGCTGGATTGCATGTGTGTGCACAATGACATGCATGTTGTTGAATCTCTTGCATGCGATCAACAACACTGCTCACCATGTCTGCTCTGTGTTAGCTACTGGGATGGATCTTTAACTTGTATGAGCACAGTTTCATCCGTGAGTGCATGTTGCGCCCATTGTTATTCATGTTCCTGCTGCAACTTGTTATCACTCAGGTTGTTCCCTGGCTCCAGAAGGGAATATGACCGAGGTAACCACTAACCAATCTTTTAGCTGCAGATCCTAGCCAATCTGCAACCAGAGAGGGCTCTCTCTTTGTGATTTAGATTTGTTTGATTATATGTTAGGCTAGTTATGAAGCACAAGTTTTGTTTGGTGTTTGGAAGATTACATTCAGTAGAACAAGGCAGTAAGTTGAGACAAGTTCAGACCATTGGGTTGATGGAGTCTAATGAAATAAACTTCTGGGTATGGTTTCTTTGGCAAGAGGAAAATTGCGGAGCAAGATAATTGAACACAGAACAACATTGAAGCTGAAATAATATGAAATGAAGTCAAGAAATGAAAGGCAATCAAGAATCTTTCATTATGTTAACAGAGGGAAATTGTGTAAACATTATCAGGGAGCAATTGAGAATTCCTTGATGATATTTAGTGTGGAAGAACCAGGGAGACAAGAGCAGTTAAGAATTCTTGCCTATGCTAGTCCTGTGGAAAACATAAAAAACTACAGGAATTGAACACATAGTACAACAAAGTAAATTCTGGGTTATCCTTTTTTCCTGTAATTTAGAACATGGTATTCATATGATAAATAAAACACAAATATAGTAACTCAAGAGTAAAGGAAACTTATTGATCCATGCAACAACACAAGAATTCTGCAATACATCCTTCAGCCATCGATTCCACAACCAGCGAATTCACCAACACAACATCCAACAATTTTATTTCAGAAGAGTTCTCAAAATTTACAGAGCAGGTCCAGAATGATATTCATCAGCCAACACTAAAACATCTCTTTTGAAAGTATTTATAATAAGTTTACAAAATATCCTGTAGGGAAATATCAAGACATAAATTTATCCATCTACTCTGGCAGGGGCAATAACTGATGTGGAAAAAACCGCGCAGCAATAAATGAGGAAATAACTATGTTGTACTGGCTGATTTTGGTGTCCTGTTATTGCTGACTTTTTGGCTCTGATAGTCTGTTGATGGTCGCTTCCTTGATGTGCGTTCCTGATGTGCTGTCATTTGCCACCTGTGCCTAAGTTTGTTTCACCTTTTGGCGGGAATCTTCTCCTCGATTGATTTGATTTTCTGATAGGAGACCCTGATATTACCTTTTACCTGTAATGCAGACAATTTACAAAAAGGGAGAACCCAACTACCTTGGTAAGACCTCCAACATGCTCTGCCACCACCAATCTGTTGGTAATTGATGCTTTCTCAATTTAATTAGTGTCTCATTAGCTTCAGTGTACCTGTAATAATTTGGCTGGAAATCAAAAAGATGTGCCACCTCATGCTCAATAAAAAACAAACTATCCAATTTATCATATAAACTTTGTCCAGAGGAAGGCACTGTCTCTTCTGAGCTGCTTGATGATGTTGTAATTTGATTTTGCACATAGGTATTTATCCTATGAGCATATTGTTCCTGTTTTAACAGCTTCCCACTGCTAGTGACCAGGCTAGGTAAACCTTTGCTCTGTAACATTGCAAATTTATATCTGAAGGCTTCTATCTCTGTCTGCATTTCCTGGCATTTTCTTTCTACCATCTAAACAAAATTCCTCATAGTTAGCACCTTCTTGACTCTTAAAATAGTCTCTGTCCTGTTATGAATGTCTAGAGATGTTAATTGTTCGCTGGTATGAGTGTTCAGAAAATGAATCATTTGATTGGCTTGCTCAGTCTTATTTGCCAACAATACCCTGGCCTTCTGAGTTTCATATTGAGCTACTCCTATCAACTCTATCTTATCAAAAATAGTTTGTATTGTTGTCCATTGATCAGCAATAGCTTCGCCAATCTTATCCCACAAAATGGTCTTGATTTCTGTCAGAGTTCTATGGAGAGTGAGGTCCTTCTCCAAGGCTTTTATCTTATTCTCTAGGGCCTTCACTTCCCTTGTTTTCTCAGCTACAGTCATTTTTTACTTGTCATAACTAACCTCAATTTTGGCTAGTTTTTCCTTGGTTTCCTTTAATTCTACCATTTGGATCTCCAAAGCCTTTATTTCTTTCATCATCTCTTCCATACTCAGGCTGGCCTCTTGTAGTGCGGTTGTTGTAGTTGCTGATGAAGTTGAGGTACCTGTTGTTGATGTTGGATCAAGGGGAGGGGTTGTTATGGTGACTGTTGGAGGAGGAGCTGTGAGAATTAGAGCTGTTTGAGCTGGCTGAGAGGCCACCTCCTGCTATTTTCCTTGTAGAGCTTCTTCCAAGGCTTTCTCTGTATCCAGCAATCTTTGGTTCATCCTCATCAGTAAGCTGACCACATCCTCTTCTTCTTTTTTTTGTGCCAGCTCTGTGGTCTGAGGGTGTATTGTAGCTGGTAGCTTCAGTTGTCTTCTCAGGGCTGCTATGTCTTCCTCCTTCTTTCTTATTAAGGCCTGTGCGCCTTTGGGATCCTTGAGATCTATTACACTGAAATTTGTCACCATGACTATCTGCAGTTAATATGGCTCAATCAATAGTCATATTATCCTCCTTGTCAAGCCTTATACCTCTGCTCTTCATGTCAAACTTCAAAAAAGAGAGAAAGTCACTAAAAAACATGTTTA
>APFE030607927.1:61754-99840 GCA_000404065.3 Pinus taeda | reverse complement strand
TCAAACTCTCTAAAATTGAAAAACGCCGAGTTTCTCCTATACTGGACTCGTTAAAATTTCACAGTAAAGGACCTGTTCTATTACAAACGGGAATGGACCACTCCTTAGGGTTCGAATCAAAACTAAGTTGGACTCATCCGAAGGATGAGCTTATAATCAAGCATATGTTATCCTCCTCAAGCTTGTAAAAAATAAAGAGGTACTTGCTAGAAATGGTGGGGGAAAAGAGAGAAGAATGAGCCTATTTTTTATCCTTTGTCTCAGAAGAAACCTTGTTACCACTCTTGAACATGACACTTTTCATTCACCTGGGTTGGGAAATCCTTTGCCTCACAGTTGATCAACCCACATTGAAATTCTTCAGCTGGGTTCCGGGTATTAACTTTGAGTCATTCGTCATCAAGCCATCTGTTGTGTCATTATGTGTTCAAGAGGTCTGCGAACAAAACATTCAACTACAAAATACCTATCATCCATTTTGACCATCCCTGAGTCAGTCCTTACAGCAACATTTCTTCAACTTGAACTATGATGTCATGTTGTGGGCTTGCCTGCGACGGGTCGCTTTCTATCAACATCAGCACATTATCTAGAGAGATGACTTAGAAATCGTTAGTACCTTGAAGTCTGCATGCATCAATGGCAGGTTTCTCGCCTTTGACGTCAGTTTACATCATTGACTTTCGATCGAAGGACTCCATGAAATGTTTGACATCGATTCATTCATTCACATCTCATGGATTGTACTGGGTACTTTGAGAACCATTGACATGACTGGTGGTCTCTCTCACGCTTGTTAACAATTTACATCATTGACTGGTAATCAAGTGGTTTCTACCATGTTCGACATCGACTCATTTATTCACATGGCTAGAATCGTACCAATTCGGGAAGTAGAGATGAAGACCTGGATCTAGTTTCCACCATCCAGGATGCGAGGAGTTTTGTATTCATTATATTGTAGACCAATCATAAACAGATGGCTACGTCCATACTGTGTCTACACGAGTCTATGATTATGATGTATTATGAAATCATTCCTGTATCAAAATAGTTAGTCTGTTAGTTAAAGTTTTGATCTGAGTATGGGAATCCCTACCTCAGCGATGATATAATCTTATACATGTATTTTGTGTTGAAAATTGCAGGTTCTAACCAGGCTCTCCACGAGATAATCCTCGAAATGATAAAGTACTTCACCCTTCCTAGATGATATAAAACCCTTATCTATTGCAGGCTTCGCACTTTAGGGGGCAATCTGTTACACTAAAAATTGTCACCATGACTATCTGCAGTTAGTATGGCTCCATCAATAGTCATACTATCCTCCTTGTCAAGCCTTATACCTCTGCTCTCCATGTCAAACTTCAAGAAAGAGAGAAATTCATTTAAAATCATGTTTATCTCTGGGTACATAGGTTCTCTCTACCTTGCCTGCGTGTACGCATCCCAAGCTCATTGTACCTGTGTACTTGTACGCTATGTAAGTCAAGGGATGGGTGCGTACTCCTATAAAGGTCAAAAGGCACGAGTTTCATCTTAAAAAAGTTACTTGTGGTCATTTCTAGAGAATTCTAGAAGATTGTTTGACGTGTCTTAAGCGCCTCCAGATGGTTCATGCATCCCTATGATAGAGGAACTTATCCCATCAAGAGAGGAGCTACCCCATCCAAAAGAGGGAGTATCCCATTGATGTCGGACCTGAATAACTTCCTCTAGAACACTATAAATACAGGCATTGGGCCAGAGGAGGGGAGGTTGAAAGCTGAACATTCCAAAGGGTAGATGCTGCTGGAATTAGGACTTCCTTGTAAGCTTGTGAGGAGAGATTACCATCCTTTCTTGTTTCATTTGGAAGTGGGTGAGCTTGTCAAAGTAGAGGAACTCTTGCTAGACCCTGGGAGGAACTTGTACAACACCAAGGCTCAAGCTGTAATGGTTTCTTTTTTGTTTCCTTAATACAAATAAGTCCATTCTTCTCAATGATTTGTTGTTAATGAATTGTTTCATATACTCCTTGGTCTATATGTTGAATATGCTTTGTGTTATGGAATATTCAGGTGTTATGTAATCGTTTGATTGTTAGTGTATGCAGGTTTCAAAGTGAAGGAGGAGCTCATCCGGATCAGCGAGGCTGGACTGCTACAACGAGCGTTGGACTTGAGGTAGGATCAAAAAACACTTGGTTTCTCATAGAATGATGTATGTTTAGAGAAGAATTGCTCTTAATTGTCTTGTTTGTCACTAGAGAGTCTTAGACTCCTAGGGAGGTTAGTTTTGTCCGCAAAAATAACTCTTTCCGCATGACAAGATCATGTCCCAATTCTATGATAATTTCTTCCAAGGATTTTATTCTATTATCCTTGGCTAATGAGGAGGCTTTTTCCAGCTCTAATTGGGTAGAAGTGTTATACAATGAGTTTTGCAATCTATGAGCCATTAGTGCTTTGTCTGCCAAGGTGGAGTATACCATTTCTCCAGCCTATTTGTGTAACTCAATCTGGTCTATTGGGTGGATGTCTTTAGCAAGAACTTCCAGATTGGTCCTGATATAATCTACAGCCGACTGTGGCTACTGTATAGTGGGCCTGAAGTGACTAAGGGTCATCTTCCCTGCCTGGATATCATAGGCTGCCATTAGCCTTTGCTGGTTGGTGGGAGCCATTCTTAATAATTGGTTATAAAGTTGAAACCTCACTGGTTCATTTCTAGCTTTAATTTCTGTGAATTCTCTCTTGATATCAGAGTCTTGCTTGCTCTGTTGCTTGGTGGATGTAACCTTCACACCAGGTTGTCTCTCTTGCTCCTGCTGAAATGAGCTAGTCGATGTTTCCAAAAATGGAGGGATCTGTTGTTCAGAAGTTCCCTCACCCCTAATGTTGCCATTTGTTTCTTCTGTGAATTCTTCTTCAGAATAGGGGTTTAGCCTTTGTCTCTTCTCACCTTGTTGATCTATAGATGCCCGTATAGGTGCCTCTTCTGGTCTGTCCCTCTTTTTGGTTCTTTCCTCATTATGAGGGGTTTGTAATATAGGGATCTCGGCTGCCTTTACTTGCATTGAAGGGCCTTGTTCTTGACCCTTTTCCTGATTTGTAGATGGTTGTTCTGCCATTGTATTCTATTGCTCTGAATGTTGTATTTCTTTACCTTTCCCTACAGGTGGAGTGGTTTCTTGAGCCGGTTGTTGTGAAGTTGTAGCATTTGATGTGCTTGCTCCAATATGTTGAGGTTGTGTGAAAGGTACCTGTGCAAAATAATCCAGGTCAATTCTCTTCTCATAGTCTTTCATTTCTTTTTCTAATCTTTCTTCTTCAGTAAGATATTCAATTAGTGTGCCCTATACCCATTCCTGTCGATTAGCATATTGTTCAATGTGAGGGATTGGCTGGTGCACATATCCTAAAAGCTTGTTTTTGACTCTCCTATAGCTTATGAAATGTCCAGGGTCATATGGTGCCCAATAAAAGCTTTGTTTCAACATGAGTTCATCCCTTAGCATTTTTTCTGCATCATTACAGGTTTCTTCCCTCTTATTGAAAACAAAAGGACCCAATTGATGTCTTATTTTGAGTTGTACCTTTTTATTTTTACCATGGAAATGAGTCAAATCTGCACTACTTGCCTGAAATACTCCAAGGCAAAGAGTCTCATGGTGACATATTTTGGCAGCTTGTAGGGGGGTAATTCACAACCATAAATCCTGATCACTATATGGTTTTGGTAGAAATACCAATCACCAATGTTGTAGCCCCTTTAAAGATGTAGAATTCTCTGCATTTCAACAGTGAGCCTGCCAGGAGGAGTCATCATCAACAGGAAAGTGGCTAGGTAAATGAACATGTCAATGAACTCACAATATGTGTAAGGTGAGTAGTGAACTTCATGGAAAAATGAGGTCCAGAAAATGACAGATCTCCTCTCTCCTTTGGAGTCTAGTTTCTTAAGAGGAACTTGGAAACTATCAAGATGATAGTACAGCAGCAAATGGTATATGTAGGATGTATACTTGAACACTCTTTCTCTCTTCAACATCATGAACTGCTCATGGATTTTGTTTGCTATGAAGGTGGCATAGTCATACATGACAGCAGGGGGCGGTCCTGGAGTGAACATGGACATTAGCACAAACACAGTTTCATCAACAAACTCACTAGTTTTGCATCCTAGAATGTACGATATCATGTCTATTAGAAGTTTCCCTGTCTCATTGAATGAGACTTGATGATAAGGTGGAGGATGATCAGGGTGGCACTGTGGTTGCATAAACAACTGACCTAGTCTTGTTATTTCTGAGCTAGGCAGCTTTTCACCTTGATCAAGCAGGAGTTTCATGGTGAGAGGAACTAGAGGCTGAGTTGGCTCAAAGTTCAAAATCTCATTTATGGACTGAGTAATATAGAATAGTACAGATCCAGCTGGAGTGAGGATTGCTCTTTGTGTGGGATCATAGTTTGCACAGCATAAATGAATGAAATCAAGCAGCACATTGACTGAAGGGAGGTAGTAGATAGGCATGTTCAATTCCCAAATTCTCAGGACATCAGTGTTATTTCTGTGGTTATTTCTAAATTGACAAAACGTTTGCAGGTGAGACTTGAGACCTATCATGTCCTTAATCTAGAAGTCCCTGTCTGCCAAAGGTAACCATTCCAAATCCTTATGTGGTGCATTCAAGGGTGCAATGTTGAGAGCCACTGGAGCCTCCATGCTTCAATTTGTTAAGTGACCCTAATCTTGAGTTTGGAGCTCTTTGGAGTAACAGACAGCAGAGAAGTGGACTTGGTTTCCCACAGGAAATTACAGATTGAGCTATGCTGGTGGAGATTGGCCTTTGGTGAAATTTATAGTCACAACAAAGTTTACATAATTGGCTTGGAATGTTGGAAAAACAGGGGAAGAGCTCTCCCTCTACAAGTGCTTTTTGACGATTTTACAGGCGGAGATGGGATTGAATTTCAGTTTTATGGGTGATTTGTAGAGGCAGACAGAATTTGCAGGCTTTCTTTGGTAACAATGATCAAACAGTGACTTTAGAGTGCAGAGGTTTGCAGGTAACAACTCATTTGACTTGAATTTAGCTCTTCGGGTAATTTTAACAGAGAAATTTCGTAGAAACAGGGTTTGTGGGCGAATATAGAGTAAATACTTGTTTTATGGGTGTCTGGTGTATAATGAAGACTGCAGGCCGAGTTGAGGTAACACGCTGTGGAGTTGAATTCACTGGGTGATGGATTGTGCAACTTTGGTGGCAAATTCGTCGTGATTTGCATGCAAAGGTTGCGCAGTCAACAAAAATAGGAATAAACAAAACAATCGCTTTCCTGATTTTTTATAAAAAATTGGACTTTTCGAGCTTTTGGCGCTTTTTGGGGATGACGTCAGCATGACGTAGCTTTTGTCTGATAGTGGAGTACGGAAGGTGACGTGGTTGCTGATGAGGGGGATGACATGGCGGACACAGCGGATGAAGGCCAGCGCGGGTGATGATGTGGTTGCTGACAGGATAGTGACGCGAGCGGTAGGACAAAGGTGGTATACAGTTTCCATCGGACCGCCTTTGGTATGGGGGCAGTTTCTGTCAGAACAGGCCCGATGCAATGGTAATACGCCAAGTGTCCCTGGGTACGGCAGGAAAACCGCCGACCATCAGGTGCTAATGACCTGACGTTGGGGTGCTTCCGATATCGATGAGGACCGTTGGATCTGGAGAACGCGATCCAACGGTGGACGGGAAGGTGAGTTGTCAGAGGTTTAATAAAGCAGTGCGCGCGATAATTTAAATAATTTATAAAGTTTGGAGGGTTTCAAACTTTAGGTTATCGAGAAATACGGAGCGGATATGGTAATTTAATTAACCAAATGTTAATTAACCCGGTTTATTGTGCGGCGGGTATGGTTATTTGTTTGACCAAAGGTCTAACGAATCCTTGTGGGACACGTGGTGGGTTATCATTGGCCCAGGTGGACCAATGGCTCCCAATGAATTTTTAAAACATAGCCATATAAGGTAGGGGCGGTATATATATAATGTTTTGGGTTTTTTTCTTTTTATATATAGTAGGGGTAGGGAAACTTTATATAGGAGTTATATACTAAAGTTAGGATGTTAATATGACAAATGATAGGGAAATGCTAAGTTTATAGGGTAAAAGTTAGATTTTTTTAGGAAATGAAAGGCAAATGAGATGATTATATTTACACAAGAAATGTGGTTTGTGTTGACCAAGTAAACACAACGTTTTGCTTAGTAATTCTCAAAATGCAATGGATTGGGAGTATTGAACAGATTTCAATATCCCTAGGGCATGTTAGTGAAATTTGTGGGGGAAATGAGAGGGTAAGTCAGTCATGCTCCACTGAACTTGTAGCCACTTTTCCATGATGCTTATGATACTTTTTAAACTGAACATCACTCTGCTTTCTGCAACCTCATAATTATCTGCCTACCCAACCTAAAACACCTAACATTTTTTCTTCCTTTGATTGGGTGCATTTGAACTAGCAAACCCTACTTTTCCTCTTTTCTTTTGGCTGCCCTCCTATCTAAAACTATCCTTATTTCTACCAAGGGCTCAGATTGAGCAGTTGGGCCCTTTAATTCTCTATCTCATCTAGTGATCTACCAAGCTTGAACTGTTTGAGCTAATCTTATTCTCTATTCTAGAACAAGAAATTTAAACATGACCTAGCCAAGGTTAAACTATCTGGCTATTCATCCATGGTGAGAAAGTCGATGATTGCACTTTTCTGATTGCACTTTTTAACAAGCCACTTTCCTGGTCTCTCTTTGGGATTCCTTTCCTTTCTCTTTATCTGAATTTTGATTTTATTGATAATATGGAACCTTTGCAGCATGAAAAGGATGATCATATTTGGTATTTCCACAGTCAATCATGAGAAATGACACCTATTGGTATAGGAACGGAACCTAACACATCACATCATCTTTAAGATTAAATTCTAAGGTTCAAGCAATGGAAGATCACATTGAGAATTAACAACAAGTTCTCCAACTCTTAAAGGATAACCTCACTTTTGTGCAGAATAGAATGAAACAACAGGCATATCAACATCACAGTGAAAGAAGTTTTGATATAGGAGATTGCGTATATTTACGGCTACAACCATACAAACAAATGTCCCTCAAGAAAGCTAAGAAGGATAATAAATTATCATAAATTATCACCAAAGTATTATGGTCCTTACAAGGTGTTGCAAAAGATTGGTACTATGGCATACAAATTGGAGCTTCGTGCATCTTCCCGAGTGCACCCATTTTCCATGTTTCATGCTTAAAGAATGCTATAGGTGACAAGTTCCCAATTCATACAATATTTTCAGAACTTGATGATGAAGGAAAAATCATATTAGAACCTGAAGGAATCATGGAAACAAGAAATCGATAGCTATGAAATTGATCAATTTCAGAGTATCTAATCAAGTGGAAGAACTTACCTGTGGAAGATTCCACATGGAAGGATGAGAATTTTATATAGAAGAATCCAAAACTACTCAAGCGTTGGGGACAACACTTTTTTGAAGGAGAGGGGCATTTTAGGTCCCTATAATACTAGTGTATTCCCTCATTGTTGTTGTCAGTGTAGGCCCCTTATTGTTATTGTTGTGCCGATGTAGTCCCCATATTGTTATTATTTTTCCCCATAGAAGCCCACTATTGTTATTGTTGTGTCCTTACATTATTATTGTTATTTCGTCTTTGATTATATTGTGATCCCTTAGACTCCTATATTTAGAAATGAGGTTTTGTCATTTGAATAATCTAGGAATTGATCATTTGTGTAATGTAAATGATGCTTCCTCCTCAAAGAGGCTAATTTTGAAGTCGTTGATTTGTCTCTTCCTCTAATTTATGAGCTGGTTGCATAACATGTAGTGAAATCTAGGAGGCTTAACAAAAAAAATGCTAAGGGATTGAATGAGGTCTTACATGGCTTCTTGGAAGGGGTCCCAAACCACATAACCCCCTCTTTTCTCTTTCTGACTCATGTTTGTATTAAAATCCCCACTAATGATACAATTTTGGCCAAAAAGAGTGGTTCTTAAGTCCATAAGAGATTTCCAACACTCTTACTTTTCTCAAAAGAGGATTGGCATGTATGAGTTGATGATAGTACAAACTTGATGAATATCTAGTCGCGATCCAATGAGTGGTTATTTTTGAGTTTAAGAGATATACCTGTGTTGGGTTCCACAACGTATAGATACCTCCAGAAGCTCCATGATAATTAATGCTACTAAATTACTATGATTCCATATTCTATTTTATTTTGAGGATATTTCGATCTTTCCCATTTTTGTCTCCTTGAAGAGGGCTACGGAGGGTTTTTCTTTGCAAATCAAGGACTTTTCTTTTGCCATTCTTTTTTCTGAACCAAGGCCCCTGTAATTCTAGGAGATAATATTCATTATTTACTCTTGGAAGAATATTTCCCTTTCCTAGGACCTGTTGTAGTTCCTTTCTTCCCTCCGTTTTTCCCATGATCCGTCAACTGGCAAGGAATACTGTGTTGAAACCCAAACTCCTTGTCTTTTTTTTTTTGTCTATTTGAGTTTGATCTCTTTGTTTAATTTGCAACCTGATCTCCTAACCCTTCTTGTTGTCTCTTTTTCTCTATCTTTTTCAAACTTTTCATCAGTGGAGCTGGTGTTATGGTTGGACCCACGACTTCTTTGGAGGATAGAAATTCTTCCTCTTCCTCTTTCGAGGGATCCTCTGAACCATTTATTGAACCCTCTTTTGAGGGATTCATTGGTTGCAGCGATACGAGGGACAAATGAGGATTTGGCCCTTGTGCCGGCATAGTCTCCTTAGATGTGGGAGCTTTGATATTCTGAGAGGGTTGATTTTGTTGACAACTATTACCTCTTCGTCTCTTCGCTTATTTCCATTTCTCATTTTGATCTCCCTGTTACACCTAGTTGTTTTTTATTTGGGGCATCGTTTAACAAAATTCCCTTATTCGTGGAAGATTTTACATTTGAAAGGAAGTTTATCATAGTCCACTTCCTGAACATGTAACCGATTCTCCATGCAAATATTGATCACAGTCGAAAGTCCTTTTTCTAGATCTACCTCGACACAAATATGAGCCTAGGCAAAAAGTCCATCCTTAGGCTCGACAAAATCAATATATTTTCCCAAGGAGTTTCCAATCAGTCTGAAGGTTACATCATTCCAGCAATGTAAAGGAAAATAGGGAAGATTCACCCAGAATAGGATAACTATAGGAACATCACAGTCTTGATTGAATCTAGGGTTCCATCCATCTAGATAAAGACCCTTATGTCCCATGAAATAAGGATCGCTCCTAAAGATTATATCTCGATCTAGTTTGTTCTCAAAGTAGAAGGTGTAGTAACCCTTACCACAAAAGGATGATGCCACTTTTCCCTTAATGAGTAGCTTCCAATTCTTTTTTATCATGCACAAACTGAGCAAGGGGAGGACCATAGACCCATAAAATGCCCAATGATACCTCGATCTACTAACTGCAAGGCTCATATTTGAGCTTGAGGATCCTTGATCTCGATATTCAGGATTTCATCTATGTTTTTCACAAAGTTAGATGTTCCCGATCTCTCAAAATTAGGGCCAGAGGACACTAGGGAGTTAAAGCCAACTATCTCCCTCAAGAGGCTCGAATCATGGATTGACTCAACCATGAGTGGTTGTCAGGCCAGAAAAAGGGAGGTCACAACAAGTCATTAGAAAACACAATATTGGATTAGAGGGGAAGTTTACGAATCAAAGGAGTAGACGACCTGATCTAGTAGTGATCAAATGCAGGCCCAAAGCAGAGAATATACATTTATCTATAGATGTTGAAAATCAATATATCTTATGTTACAAGCAAAAGAATAAAGAAAAATATTAACCAGGTGGAATTAGCAATATGGCAAGGTCTCGATTTGGCTCACACCTCTGGAATTCGCTACTTGTAGGTTTATGGTGACTCAATGATAGTTATAAGCCAAGAAAACAAAGCTAAAGGTAGTCCCGAACAAAGCATGCCACAGTTTTGCACACCTCCAAATTTGGGTATTAATGATTAATTCTTACTTCAAATTTAATGCAAACCCCTAACTTCTACCTTCGCTATATTCAAATAGTTATCCCATATTGTCCCAAACCTATTACCTATATAATATTCTCTCTCTCATATTTCTAGTGGCTTGAGAATCATTTAATTCAAATTGTCCAATTGAAAGTTATGCTACTTTTAAGTTTGTGTACCTTTTTAAGCTCTAATTTGGAGATTACTCTACAAGCCAAACATGCAGCTAATGCATCTTCAAAGGTTTTTCATGTACAAGTCTAAAATTTCATCTTGTAATATTGTGATATGTCTTCTCTATAGTGCAATAGTTCTCACTGAATTTTAATGTGCCAATGAGAATTTATGATCACTCTCCCAAAGTTTGCTAATTTGGGGGATTTTTTAGTGAACAAACTTGTACAAATTGTCGCTACCTCAAAACTTTGGACTTGAACACCTTAATTTGTTTTCAATTAAATGCTATAGCGTGACATGTAATTTGGATCTCTATGTCTTCATATATGATTATTTCACTAAAACTACATGTTTAAACTTAGTTTCCAAGACTAGACAAAAACACTAACTTGCATATCCTATAATTTGAAATTTTAAAGAATCGGATTATAACATATCCAATTCCCTCAATGACTTATAAAGGTTACGGGGCACCAAAAAAATTATTTTCCTCTTACTAGCTTGACAATAAACTATGATACCACTTTATCACATACCCCTATTAATTTTATCCTAAGCACACTTGCAAAAACTTGATTTTCATCTCTCATAGATTTTTTCAAACACTTTACATGTAAACCTTTCTTCAAATACTTTGTATACAACCAATTGGGTAGTATTTTTCTTGTATACATTTGGTCAAACATTTTGTATGAAATCAATTTAGAAACAATGTTTTGATTCCACTTGTAATATACTAATTGAAACATACCACTTAATCATGCAACTTTTGATTTTTGTCTTTGAGGTATTTTATCAAATAGTTTGTATGTAAATTGTAATAAAACACCTTTAACACATGCCTTTAAATTATTTTCAAGCAAATAGGTATATATTAGCTAGAACAATACTATCATACAACAATATTATCCTCATTCACAAAACACCGATTTCATTGGGGCATTTCATAAAACAGTTTGTTTGCAATGAATCATTAAACCATTTAAGCATTTTTTCAAACACTTTGCATGCAAACTAATATAGAAAACTCTTCAAGGGATATATCCTAAATTATAGAATTCTAAGTTCTAAAAATTGAACCAAATGATTAGTGGGAGTTCCCCTCACTATGGTTCAAATTAAAACCTCTAGAACCTCCCAAATGAAAAGTTATAATGATGCAGGAGCATCCAGCTAAGGCCGCATGACCGAGTGTTGGTCTCTGCCAGATTGGAAGGTTGAGTTAACATTTTGTTTGTCTTTTATGTTAGTTTGTCAGGCTAGGAGGTAGGATTTTTGTTTATATCTTAATCTAAATTAGTCAAGGTTAGTTTGATCGGTTAGGTTTATTTACTTGTATGTCTTAATAAACCATGGACTAATAATTGTCCTGTTATTCTAAAAGGAAAAGACAAATGTGTCTAAAAGGAAAATCTTGTCATAAAGACAGAACCAAATGATTAATAACCATGTAACTGTGAAGTCTACAACTGAAAAGTAACTATATAGTTTCATTAACTGTGAACAAGAAACATATAAATGTAACAGTGAAAGTCATGAAAAAGGTTCAGCACTTCTTACACTCGAATAATACCAATAACAGTGAAATCAATTCAGTCCATGTATATGTCCTATTGTATTTTTATTGTGCTTTCTAATTAATGAGCATATGAACAGACAGTGTACTGTACACAGACCATTGTGTTTAATTCTCTTTGTTTTTACTGAGAAAAATACCCAGTCCTAACAGCAAGACAGAAGAGAAGATGTTAGAAAGAGGGCTTACATTTCCATTGAAGCAAACAGTGAAGACAGAAAAGGAGTGACACAAACAAATTCTAGTACAGGCCAAGCATCCACAGGCCAAACGAAATTTTCCATTATTTTTTTTTAAATTGAATGCCAAACCAATTACCAGAGCAACTACAACGTTCTCTCATGTTCGTATGAAACATCACAAGCATAGCCCAAAAACAATAACTGCAATCCAGGTGGAGAATCTAGAGTAAACCAAAAGAACGACGGCCTAATTACATAAATGACATTCAGGTAAACTGAACCCAATTTTCTTTCCTGAAGTTCTTCTCTTTTAAAATTGCAAAAACAAGTGTATAAAATACATAGTAGCACTACAAGATAAAGCGCAGACAAGCGTAAAGCCAGTGGACGACAAACCCTAGGTGAGGGTTTCGAAAACCGTTTCATACATAGCCATAGACGTATAAACTAGTGGATGACAAACCCTAGGTGAGGGTTTTGAAAATTGCGTTCATACACAGAAAATTACAGTCAAAAAAATCACCAGATAGTGGAAGCGCAAGCCACCAAGACGACAGGACGCTACTCATAGCCGAGAGTCATTTGACAAGCATCGAGGGCTGACAAACCCTCACAACTAGAAGGCCTATTCTAAAAATAGAACGAGGAATAAGGGAATTCATGTGATAGAGCCTACCAGACAAAGACCGAAGCATTCATTGCCAAGATCTCCACCCGTAAACCCTCAACACCTGCAAAGGAACCGACACACAGGTGTTAGAGTCACATTGTCACAGAAGCGAAACTACAATGCCTAAAAAAATAAATAATAGAAGTTGTATTTAACTTACCTGAGGAATTGCAGTGAGAACTGAGGACAAATTTTCCACCCACGGGTTTCGACCAACTGCGGAGACGAAGGAGCAAACAGGTTAGGAGCTGAGGAAAGAAAACCACAAATTGAATCAAGGAAAGAGGGGCTACCTGCATTTGAAGCCGAGGATGGAAGGACGCCATCGTTTCGAGCCTGGATGCAAGCCAACCACTGAGTTGCAAACAAGAACATGAAATACCAACATATAACTCAGAACACGATGACCTGTTGAGCCAACAACAGGGAAAAAAAATAACAGAGAACCACTTACCCAGGCGACGACAAGAACACCCACAACTTCCCAACGAACCAGGCCAGAGAATAAAAACGCAGACATAAAGGAACCAGTACAGAAGTCACCAAGAGGCGCGCCCAGAACTTGCAACAAAGTTGCATACCCAACTCGCAGAGCATAGCAGAACAAACCCTCGGCAAGCCCAACGAAAATGACCAAGTGAACGATGAAGGAGGAGTTTTGGCATAGCAAGGAGCAGGAAATGCATCCCGAGATGAGTACATAGATTTAATTGTGAAATTGAATGCCACCTAACCCGTTTCCAAAATATCTGATGGTTTGATCCTCACACTTGTAATCATAACCACAATATCTACACAATCATATAATCACCCAAACAATCATTTAATTGCCTAAAGTCCGAACAGTGTTGGGCTGGTCCCATCATAGTGGTATCAGAGTAGGTTAAATTGATTGAAGAAATGGAGAGAGGAAGGCGAGATCGTGGCAGAGGTGCTCGAAGGATATCAAAGGAAGGATTGAGAGAGGAGATCAGAATTCTTACTGCCCGTTTGGAGGCAGTAGAGGCAGGGAGAAGAAGAGACCCGGAGGTAGGCGATGACAGCGAAGAGGAAGCTGAAGCAGCAACAGATGGACCGGATGGCAAGACCCCAAAAGTGAGACTGTTGAGATCTGTTTTAGTGGCAAGCAGTAAACCCAAACTAGAACTCCCAACCTATGATGGCAGCCTGTCCATAGAGGTTCTATTGGATTGGATCAGTGAGATGGATAAGTATTTTGAGTGTGAGTAAGTCATTGAAGACGGCAGAGTTAAATTCGCTGCGACAAAATTGAAGGGACACGCGGCCCTGTGGTGGGATAGTGTCCAGACGGAGAGAAGGAGATTGAACAAGTTGTCGATTAAAACCTGGTCAAGGATGGTGGCCAAGTTGAAGGGTAGATTTCTGCCGAAATACTATCAGATTGCACTGCACAGGCAAGTGCAGAATTTGAAACAGAAAGGAATGATAGTAAGGGAGTATACGAAGGAGTTCTATCAAGTGAACTTAAGAGCCGAATATACAGAGGATACTATGGAAAGGACAACCAGGTACGTAAATGGTTTAAGACTAGAAATTGTAGATGAAATTAGTATTTTATCTCCAAAGAACACTGAAGAAGTGTATCAGAGTGTGATGAAAGCTGAAGAGAAAATTACTAGAAGACAGAATGCCTGAAGAGGACAAGGAGCTGACAGGGGAAAAGGCCAGTCATTTGGCAGAGGGCAGACTGCTAGTATTAATGAGGAAGGCAACAGTTCCAGAGCTTCCAGATCAGCAGACAGGGGTGACAATGCAAGAGGCGGTAGGTCATACCAGCGAGGCAGGGGAAATGGCCGAGGTAGAGGGGCTGGTTATCAATGTTAAAGGTGTCAAAAATGGGGACACAGATCATTTAAATGCCCAGAGGCAGATCAAGCTGGATAGAGGGGTGCATATGTTGCACAACCAGAGGAAGCAGCAGCACCTTCCCATGAAGCAGAAAATGCTCCAGAGATAGGGGAAGCCCTAGTGCTGAACAAGGTGTTGTTAAAACTAGCCAAGGAGGTCACTGAACAAACACAGCAGAAGGCTTTGTTTAGAACAATTTGTAAGTCACATGGTAAGTGTTGTAAGTTAATTATTGACAGTGGTAGTACAGATAACTTGGTGTCCATAAACATAAGCGTTTGAAACATCCCACCCCTTACAAAGTCTCATGGCTGCAAAAAGGCCATTAGTTTGGATGAACAGTGCGAGGTGGAGTTTCAAATAGGCAGATATAAGGATAAAGTCATTTGTGACATCATGCCGATGGATGTATGTCACATACTGCTAGGCAAGCCTTGGCAGTACGACAGAAAGGTGGTACATGATGGATTGACAAACTGTTATAAGTTTGTCAAGGATGGAATCAAGCATACGTTTGTGCCCATCAAAGAGGAAGGGACAGCAGGGACAATTGAACCAAGAGCATTGTTGGTTAGCGGAAAACAGTTTCTGAAACAAGTTGAGGACTACAATATGGGTTATGCAGTTGTAAAGAGAGCAAAAACAATGTTGTTGCATACAGAGGTATCATATTTACCTACAAAAATCTAGCAAATGTTGCAGGAATTTATGGACATAGTGGTGGATGACTTGCCAGATAAATTAGCCCCCAAAAGAAGCATAAGTCATCATATTGACTTCATACCCGGAGCCAGTTTTCCTAACAAAGTTGCATACTGAATGAGCCCCAAGGACAATGAAGAAATTAGGAAGCAAGTGCAAGAACTGCTAGACAAAGGATTGATAAGGGAAAGTGTGAGCCCCTGCGCAGTCCCAACAGTTCTCACTCCCAAGAAGGGAGGAGAATGGCAGATGTGCATAGACTCGAGGGCTATGAACAAAATCACCATCCAGTACAGGTTTCCACTACCATGGATGGATGACATGATGGATTTTTTAAGTGGGGCAACATATTTCTCTAAGATAGACTTGAAGAGCAGGTATCATCAGATCCGGATATGAGAGGGGGACGAATGGAAGATAGCCTTTAATACGAATGAGGGACTGTATAAATGGCTGGTCATGCCATTTGGACTGAGCAGTGCACCCAGTATATTTATGAGGTTAATGAATGAGATGTTGAAGGAGTACATCGGAAAATTTGTGATAGTGTACCTGGACGACATACTAATTTTCAGCAAGATAAGGGGGGAGCACCTTCAACACGTTCGAAAAGTGCTGGAAAAATTATAGGAAAATAAACTGCTAATAAATTTGAAGAAATGTAATTTTATGCAGAAGAAATTGATTTATTTGGGCTTTGTAATAGCAGAAAATGAACTGAAGATGGATTCGAAGAAGGTTGCGGTGATAGTTAATTGGCCATCTTCGAAAAATTTATTTGAGGTACGTAGCTTTCATGGACTAGCTAGTTTTTACCGGAAATTCATAAGGAATTTTAGCGAAATTTGTGCACCTATGTTGGACACCATTAAAAAGGCCAGTCAACCTTTTCAATGGATGGATGCAGCAGAGAGAAGTTTCCAGCTATTAAAGAGAAAGATCACTGAGAGGCCAATCCTGATATTGCCAGACTTCAAGAAGCTTTTTCAGGTTCGCTGTGATGCTAGCAGTACGACTATTGGAGTTGTACTCAGCCAGGAGGATAAGCCTATGGCATTCTTTAGCGAGAAGCTAAATGAAAGTAGACAAAAATATTCGTCTTATGACAAGGAATTATATGCTCTTATACAGGCATTAAAACATTGGAGGCATTCTTTGCTAGGAAACGAATTTGTGTTGTTTTCAAATAACTTTGCACTACAGTATGTAATGTAACAGCACAAGCTGAACCACAAACATGCCAAATGGGTGGAGTATTTGCAGAGTTTCAACTCCGTGTTGAAACATATCAGTGAGCAGGCCAAAAAGGTGGCAGATGCACTAAGTAGAAGAGCTTTACTTCTGCAGGAGAGTACTGTGCAAGTGCTGGGTTTTGAGCACTTACAAGATTTATACCAGACTGATACAGATTTTAAGGAGGCCTATGAGGCATGTCAGAATCCCTTGGTGAGAGATAACAGTCCATGGTTGGAGTACAACTTACAAGAGAAATTGTTGTTTAAGGGAGGACAACTATGCATACCTGACTGCTCGATGAGAGAGAATGTTATTCGGGAGAAGCATAGTGGAGGTCTGGCCGGACATTTCGGCATGGACAAGACACTTGAGCAGCTCAATCATTTCTACTTTTGGCCAAAGATGCGGAGGGATGTACAGCGATTTGTGACCAGATGTAAAGTGTGCCAGTTGGCGAAGGGTCACAGTGAAAAATGGGACTGTACACACCGTTACCTGTTCCAGGAAGGTTGTGGACTCAATCAGCTTAGACTTTGTCTTGGGTCTACCTAAAACACAGTGAGGTTATGATTCATTGATCGTAGTAGTGGACAGATTCTCGAAGATGGCGCATTTCATCCCTTGCAGAAAAACCAGTGATGCCACTCATGTGGCCCACTTGTTTTTCACAGAGATTATCAAGTTACATAGGTTGCCTAAGTCTATCCTTTCGGACAAGGATGTGAAGTTTACAGGTCAATTTTGGCGTACCCTGTGGAAGAAAATGGATACACAGCTGAGTTACAACTTTTCTTATCACCCACAAACCGACAAACAAACAGAGGTGGTAAACAGGAGTTTGGGAAACCTGCTACGAAGCTTGGTTGGAGAGAATTTGCGGATGTGGGATTGAGTGCTTGCACAGGCAGAGTTCTCTTATAACGACTCACATAATCGCAGCACAGGCTACAGTCCATTTCAGATCTTGTATGGCATGCATCCTCGTGGAGTGCATGAGTTGCGGCATCTTGGACTGCAAGAAAGGCGAAGCGCAGATGGAGAAGATTTCGCTAACGCGATGAGAGATTTGCATAAGCAGGTAAAAATTAAATTGCACGACAGAAGTCTAAAGTATAAACAACAAGCAGTTTGAAGAGGAGGGAAGTATAGTTTAACATGGGAGATGAAGTCCTCGCACATTTTCGCAATGAATGCTTCCCTAGGGGTGCATACAATAAGTTAAAGTATAAGAAGGTAGGACCCTGCAAAGTCCTCTGGAAATTTTCAGCGAACGCCTATGAGATAAAGTTGCTACCCGGAATAGGCATTTCACCTATCTTTAATGTAGCAGACCTGTTCCCCTACACGGCTGACCCAGAAGAAAAGGAAGAAGATAGAACCATGCGGCCTACACAGAATACCCAGGATAGAGGACAAGCTTGGATGAGACAGATGTTTTACGTTCCGCCTCCCGAGATAGAGAGCATTCTCGACACTTAGGTGGCCAAACAAACTCGGCAAAAAGAGTATCTGCAATACTTGGTCAAGTGGAAGAACTATCCTATTAAGGACAGTTCGTGGCTTGATGCCAGGCAGATTGAGCAGGCAGGTTCTTCAGTCAAGGAGCTCATGGACCAGAGTCATGATTTTGTTTTTGCTCGAGAGCTTGATGCAGGAGCATCCAGCTAAGGCACCATGACCAGGTGTCAGTCTCTGCCAGGTTGGAAAGTTGAGTTAACATTTTGTTTGTCTTTTATGTTAGTTTATCAGACTAGGAGGTAGGATTTTTGTTTTTATCTTAATCTCTGAATTAGTCAAAGGTAGTTTGATCGGTTAGGGTTATTTACTTGTCTATTTTAATAAACCACGGACTAATAATTGTACTGTTATTCTAAAAGGAAAATACAAATGTGGCTAAAAGGAAAATCTTGTCATAAAGACATAACCAAATGATTAATAGCCATGTAACTGTAAAGTCTACAACTGAAAAGTAACTGTACAATTTCATTAACTGTGAACAAGAAACATATAAATGTAACAACGAAAGTCATGAAAAAGGTTCAACACTTCTTGCACTCGAATAATATCAATAACAGTGAAATCAATTCAGTCCATCTGTATGTCCTACTGTATTTTTATTGTGCTTTCTAATTAATGAGCATTTGAACAGACAGAATACTGTACACAAACCATTGTATTTAATTCTCTTTGTTTTTCCTGAGAAAAAGAACCAGTCCTAACAGCGAGACAAAAGAGCAGATGTCAGAATGAGGGCTTACATTTCCATTGAAGCAAACAACAAAGACAGAAAAGGAGTGACACAAACAAATTCCAGTACGGGCCAAGCATCCACAAGCCAGACGAAATTTTCCATTATTTTTTTTTTAAATTGAATTCCAAACAAATTACCAGAGCAACTACAACGTTCTTTCATGTTCATATGAAACATCACAAGCATAGTTGAAAAACAATAATTGCAGTCCAGACAAAGAATCCAAAGTAAACCAAAAGAACGACGGCCTAATTACATAAACGACATTTAGGTAACTGAACCCAATTTTCTTTCCTGAAGTTATTCTCTTTCAAATTGCAAAAACAAGTGTATAAAATACTTAGTAGCACTGCAAGATAAAGTGTAGGCGAGCGTAAAGCCAGTGGACAACAAACCCTAGGTGAGGGTTTCGAAAATCGTTTCATACATAGCCATAGAAGTATAAGCAGTGGACGACAAACCCTAGGTGAGGGTTTTGAAAATTGCGTTCATACACAGAAAATTACAGTCAAAAAAATCACCAGATAGTGGAAGCCCAGGCCAACAAGACGACAGGACGCTACTCATAGCTGAGAGTCATTTGACAAGCATCGAGGGGTGACAAACCCTCACAACCAGAAGGTCTATTCTAAAAACAGAATGAGGACTGAAGGGAATTCATGTGACAAAGCCTACCGAACAAAGACCGAAGCATTCATTACCAAGACCTCCAACCACAAACCCTCAACACCTGCAAAGAAACCGACACACAAGTGTTAGAGTCACATTGTCACAGAAGTGAAACTACAGTGCCTGAAAAAATAAATAACATAAGTTGTATTTAAATTACCTAAGGAATTACAGTGAGAACCAAGGACAAATTTTCCACCCACGGGTTTCGACCAACTGCGGAGACGAAGGAGCAAACATGTTAGGAGCTGAGGAAAGAAAACCACAAATTGAATCACGGAAAGAGGGGCTACCTAAATTTGAAGCCGAGGACGGAAGGACGCCATCGTTTCGAGCCTGGATGCAAGCCAACCACTGAGTTGCAAATAAGAACATGAAATACCAACATATAACTTAGAACATGACGACCTGTTGAGCCAACAACAGGGGAAAAAACAATAACAGAGAACCACTTACCCAGGCGACGGCAGGAACACCCACAACTGCCCAATGAACTAGGCTAGAGAATAACCACACAGACATAAAGGAACCAGTACAGAAGTCACCAAGAGGCACGCCCAGAACTTGCAGCAAAGTTGCATACCCAACTTGCAGAACAAACCCTTGGCAAGCCCAACGAAAATGACCAAGTGATGATAAAGGAGGAGTTTTGGCATAGAAAGGAGCGGGAAACGTGTCCCGAAGCGAGTACACAAATTTAATTGTGAAATTGAATGCCACCTAACCCATTTCCAAAATATCCGATGGTTTGATCCTCACACTTGTAATCACAACCACAATATCTACATAATCATATAATCACCCAAACAATCATTTAATTACCTAAAGTCCGAACAGTGTTGGGTTGGTCCCATCATATAACAAAAATGCTAATATGACCAATTTGATGCAGAATTTTAGGAGCATCCAGGAAACTCAACTTCCTTTTATCATATCTCCTGAAATATCACGACCCAAGCTCTGAAAGTTGGACTAGATGATCAATAGTATATCCTCTCATTATTGACCAAGTTTCAACTTCTGGAACCTCCCAGAAGAATTTTTTTAGCATGAATTCCAACATGGCCTATTTAAATAAGCATTTATGAAGCCCAACTTCCTTTGATCATATTTCCTAAAATTTTGCAACCCAAAATCTGAAAACTGGACTAGAGGATCAATAAGATATCCCTTCACCATGGTCCAAGTTTCAACTTCTGGAACCTCCTAGAAGAAAAATTATAGAAAAAGAATGATCAATTTTAATCACATAGCCCTGCATGTCCACATGAACATATTAACTTGCACATAAAAATCAAGACATATTTCTTACAGCCTCAAGTTATAATTTCAATGAAATCCACATAACAACAAGACATTTTTCCTATTGATTCCATGCAATAGTTCCCAATAGCGATGCAAAATTATCATGGAGCTATACGTTAATTTCAATAAAGAATTAATCACCATATTCATAGCTCACAATTAATAACACTTATTGAGACCTAAAAATGGTTGAAACTAAAGGTGGGACTTCAATTTTCCACCCAACCATAGACTAGCTGCAACTTATATTTCTTGCAGTAGTCACCTTTGAGCCAGATCCATGATCCAAGGGGATTTTTCAAGCAAGTTCAACTAGAAATCATGCTCACAAGTTTGGATCCTTGCCCAAAAATCCAATTTTGTCCTCAAAATTCTTTCATTCAACAAAAAACCAACCTCCTCTTGTCGTTTGAATGCCTTATTATCCTTTTTCTTGTGTGTCTCTTCATGTTCCTCATGGAATGTTCTTCGTGATCTTTCTTGCTAGTTGCACATTTGGTTAAGCAGTGGTGCCATCTAACACCACTCAGTTTCTTCTTCCTTTTTCCCCTCAGATTGATGATCTGTGGTCCCACTCATATTTTGAATTGCTTTTAGTAAGAACATAACGCTAAGATATAAATTTTTATTTTTTACTTGATATAATATTTTCATTATTCTTACATTAAAAAATTGTCAACTTAATATAACCAATTTCTAATAATGTTTTAATTTTTTTTATAATTTCTTCAAGCTAATTTCTTTGGTGTACATGTTGCTTGTCAATTTAATATAACCAATTTTTAGTAGTGTCTTAATTTTTTCAAGTTAATTTTTTTGGTGTCCATGGTACTACCTATGTTTGATGAAATGAATATTGATAATTTAGTAATAAAAAATTTAAATAATGCAATTTATATAAAATAAATTTTGATTTTAATGATAAGTATAAGTTAAATATAATAAAATATACAATTTATATACTTTAATTAGGAAAGGATTTATATTTTTATATATGCTTATAGTTTTAATATATACAATTCTATATTTGAAATAGAGTAGGTTTATATGTTTATATATTGCTTATAGTTTATCTTAGTTCGGCAAAGTAAGCCTAGTATAATTTTTTTAATATTTATTATTTTAACATAATTTTGATATAAAAATTTATTATAGTTATAAATAAATAATTTTGATTTAAAAGGTATAAAAGTATTTTCCAATTTAGAAACTTCACAACTTTGGTAATAAAAATGACATCTTTTGCTAAAGATAGAAGTTATTATCTCTGCCATGGCAGTTGATATACACATTCGGAAATTCATTGACATCCAATTAGTTCTAGCACTGTCCATAAATTATAACCCATGTTATAGTGTTTTTTTTTGTGTAAATCATGCTACTTCTAGTATTATACAAAAAAGAGTACAAAAAGAGTTACATCCGCCAAGAGGAACTGGCTACATCTGAACAGTGTTGCATACTGAGACTGAAACCTAGCCTGAGAGACTGAAGGACTATGAGACTGGCCACTTGCCCAGTAATGAGGCCGCCCCCGCATTCAATAGCCTAATAAACACCCGCAGCCGAGGGTTGAAGGTCCTGAGTTGCCAGAGAGAGGCAATCTTGTTGAAGTTGAATGTCTGTTGAGTCATTGAGATTACCTGAGTAGGGGTGGCTATTCAGATCAACTCCTTGATTGGCTAGACGATCTGCTACCTTGTTGGCGGATCGCTTGACATGCTGAAAGATAATACTATTGGGGCTTCTGAGCCTTTCCTCCAATGTTTCTAGCCTGCCGAGCAATCTCCAACTAGAAGCTACTTTGGTAGCTGGTGTTCCTGCTTGTATTCTAATAGCTACATTGATGAGGATCAGAGAGTCTCCCTCTGCTATCAGCGGATAGAACCCCTGTTGATCGGCTACACATATGCCTTTCCAAAGGCCTTCCAATTCTGCAACATTATTAGTGTCATTTCCTATTGAGCCAAAGAAAATGTGTTGGATGATTCCTCTGTCATTTCTTATTACTTCTCCATATCCCGCTGGTCCTAGATTCCCTTTGGCTGCGCCGTCGAAATTCAATTTGAATGATGCAGAGGCTGGGGGGGACCAGTGCAAAGGGGAGACAAGCTTGGTATGTAGTCGAACTGGAGTAGAGGGAGCGCAGGATACGTGAAGATCCCATGATTTCCATATGAGTTGCTCTTGGGGGGAGGAGGGCCAATATGTTTCTTTCCATATCCTAAGCGCCAGGGTCTCTTGTATGCTTTGCTTGATGAGAAGCCAGAGAATGTCAAGAGGGCGATTCCTGTTGTTGAAGACTCTATTATTCCTCTCCTTCCAGAGGGTCCAATAAAGAAATCCTGGGATGAGAGTCCACAGAGAGTTCAACAGAGGGCTTTGATATGGCAGCTTGGGCCCTGTTCTCAGTAATTTTGCTATATCCCCTTGACGTTTTCCTGTTCTTTGATTACACCTGTCAATTTGATTCCAGATTTGAGCCGCAAGGGGGCAGGTCTCCATCAGATGCAAAATGGTTTCCGATTGAAGTGAGCAATTTGGGCATCTTGAGGGTCCTATAAAGCCCCTTCTTTGCAAATTATCCCAGGTGAGGATTCTCTTTTTGCTTAAAAGCCATAGAAAGTTGGAGACCTTGGGCCACAATTTGGATTGCCAGATGTTGCTCCATAGCTGATCTTTGTCGTTGTGGCTTTGTGCATACTGCAAAATGTAGGCCTCTTTTGTAGTGAAGATTCCTTTTGTTGAATTTCCCCACCGCAATTTGTCCTGCTTGTTTGACTTTTTGATCTTCCGGTGACTCAGTTCTTTCTCAATTTCTGCGAAGGTCTCTCCTTGCCAATCTGCCTGCCAAGAACTAGCGGGCCTCCATTGTTGATAATCTATATTTTCTTGCTGCTGCCAAAACTGGGATATGTTGACAAGATTGTTGCGCTGCATGTGAGTCTGCCAGAGGGGTTTTTGGAAGATAGAGGCGAGTTTTGGGAGCTGCTGCCATGAATCCTCTCAAAAACGCGCTGAGTTCCCTGAATGAACTTCCCAGAAGCTGTACTCTTGGATGAAGGCGCTATGAAGTTTTGCTGCGTTCCAGATCATGGAGCCTGAAATGCTTGGACTGATCCTAATCAGATCCTCCCAGTGACTGCCAGGCGCATATTTAGCTTGCCAGAGCTTTGCCCAAGGAATGTGTGGTTTTACAAGCCAGTTCCACCAGACTTTTGCTCCCATGGTGTGATTACTGTGCAAGGGTTCCCTAAGGCCTAGTCCGCCGTTGGATTTTTGTTGGCATACTTCTGACCATTTGACTAGGGCCCATTTCCTATTAAGGCCTGTTGATCCCCAAAGAAAATTCCTCTGAATATTGCGTATGGCTTTGAGGACCCACTTGGGAGCAGCGAGAATAGAAAATAGATAAAGAGGCATAGTCTGAAGAACAGATTTGATCATAATAAGTCGACTGGCTATATTGAGAGATATGTACGTCCAGGAGGAGAGTTTGGCTTCAAGTTTGTCCAGGAGCGATCGCCACGACGCATGCTTGAGAGCAGAGACCATAAGAGGGGTGCCCAAGTATTTGGAGGGAAGCACGGCAATAGTGAATCCAAGGATGCGAGCGATATTTCTTTGTATGGAGACAGGGGTATTAAAGAAGAAAAGCTGGGATTTGGAAGCATTGATTGAGGTGCCCGAGGCTTCAGAGAACAGCTCAAGCAAGGCTTTGAAGGATCTTTCTTCGGCAGATGAAGGATGCCCAAAGAGCATAGTGTCGTCAACAAACTGTTGATGGGATAAGGGGGAAGTCCGTGAAGCGCTATTCCTTTGATTGCGTGAGAAGTGACAGCATGATGAATGAGACGACTGAGCCCTTCCGCCATTAGGACAAAGATGAAAGGTGAGAGGGGATCCCCTTGCCAAATGCCACGTGAAGAGCGGAAAGGCTAAGATGGCGAGCCATTGAGAAGGACAGAGAAGCAAGGAGATGAAATGAGGTTCATGATCCAGCGAGTCCAGGTGGCATTAAAGCCAAATGCGAGCAGCGTGTGCTGAATGTACTCCCAACTAAGCTTGTTAAAAGCTTTAGAGAGATCAAGCTTCATTATCATGCCTGGTTTTTTGAGGATCTTTAAGGAGTAGATAACCTCATTTGATAGGATAATACCGTCCATGATCTGGCGCCCTTCGACATATCCAGTCTGTTCCGGGAGGACTAGAAGAGGCAAGAGAGGTTTGAGCCTGTTTGCCACCACTTTGGAAATAAGTTTGTAGATTACATTACAGAGGGCAATGGGCCGGAATTTGTTAGGCGTATTTGCTTCCTCCCCTTTGGGAACCAGAGCAATGAATGTGGAGTTGAGGGAGGGTAGGATCCAGTGCATAGAGCGTGATTCTTCCACCAATTCCCAAACTTCGGTGCTTATTAGTTCCCAGAAATCATGAAAAAAATTAGAAGTAAAACCATCCGGTCCAGGAGCCTTACCATCTTTTAGCTGCGCCATTGCTTCCTCCACCTCTTACTTTGAGACCGGTTGTAGTAAATTTGGGTTGTGTTCTTCCATGATAAGCTTGGGGATGTGCCGCGTGACCTCTCGAATAGCTGCTGTTCTGCTCCTAGTTTGTTCTTTGAGCACTTCCTGAAAATGATCCCTGAGTTCTTTTTCCATGTCTTCATGCTTTTCTAATTTCTCCCCTTGACTGTTATTAATGAAAGCAATATTGTTATTCATTCTCCGTTATATAGTAGATCGATGGAAGAATTTGGTATTTTTTCCCCTTCCTTAAGCCATCTTATTCTGGATTTTTGGCGCCAGAGGATTTCCTCTTGCGATCTTCGAGCTTCTAATGTTGTCCAAAGGGATTGCTCCTTGTTGGCCAATTCCTCTGTTCTGCCCTCTAGGATGATGGCTTGCTGAAGAGTGCTCATTTCCTGCTCTAATTTTTTCCTGGAGTCCGTGATGTTCCCGAAGTGGGTTTTGTTCCAGACCTTCAGCACTTGTTTGAGATGTCTGATTTTCTGTTGAAATTTGAACATTTTCGCACCTTCTGGGGGAGTGAAGGACTTCCATGCTGCCTGGACCACTTCTTTGAAATTGGGATGACTAGACCAGAAGGCTTCGTATCGGAAGGGCCGATTGCAATGTTTTCCCGGTCTGGTCCATTGCAGCATTATGGGCCAATGATTCGAGCCCCCTTGAGGTAATATGGAAGCGTGAAAGTCTCCGCCCAGATGTATAGCATTATCTGAGATTAGAAAGCGGTCAAGCCGAGAGGCGATATTATGAACACCCCTGCGCTTATTTTTCCATGTGTAGGTGCCATTGGAGGTTTGAATGTCGATGAGCTGATTACTTCGAATGAATTCCTTGAATCCTGTGTTGTCATCTTCCAACTTCATTCGCCCTCCTTTTTTTTCCTCTAGATGAGTAATGATATTGAAATCACCCCCACTTATCCAAAGGGGGAATTGTCTGGAAGAGTTCAAGTCTGTTAACGTATCCAGTACTTCTAGTTTGTGATGTTGATCCTGTGGGAAGTAAGTATTGGTGAGATGCCCATGTATATCTGTTCCAATGAGATGAAACGTGGCTTGAATAAAATGGTGAGTGGCATGGAAATCTTGAAGCAAAAGAATCTGCGGGTTCCATACCATGGAAAGTCCACCCGAAGCTCCTACTGCATCTACAGAAACTGATCGACTGACGCTCCAGGCTTTGTTGAGGATCTTTTCTAGGGCAATATTAGTACTTTTTGTTTCTTGTAGAAAGACCACTATTAGCTTTTCTAACTATATCATGTTTTTTAACATTCTGTGTTTTGAGGGGTTGTTGAGCCCACGCATGTTCCAGGAGATGAGCTTCATGAGGAACTATGGGGGTGGGGCTTCTAAAACTTCGTTAGCTTCGGGAATCTCCCTGATTCCATTAGTATTTCTCCTAGTATGATCGTTCTCTGCAGATCAGTTTTACGCCCTCTCTTCTTTGTTTCTTTTAGGATTTTTTTGTCGTCCCATGGACTGTCGGCCTGTATTCCTAGGAATTTTTGGTGTTGGGCTTTGGTTAGTACTCCTTCCAATCTGTCTATTTCCCAAGGGGGAATTGAGTTATATTCTTTTTACTTACAGGCATCTTCCAGTTTGAGAATATCCAACCCGTCCAAGCTTACATTCTCTATGTCTTCCTCCATGTTAATGGGGATGTTCTGGTGATCTTCCATGACCCCTTCTTGCAGACTGAGAGCTAGAGCGGCATCGAGATCCATGGCTGAGGGCTGCATATCAGCGTCTGTAGCCGGCATTTTTGACTTCGAGACAAGAGGAGAGCTTATGGGCGCCGAAGAGGAAGGATCCAAGGTACTTTTAAGATTTGGAGCGGACGAAGGTTGAAGCGGGATGGCTTGAGAGTCCTTTGGCGAAGAGTCAGAGGGGTCCTGAGGGGTAAGGACATGGAATCTATTCGGGGAGTCAGCATTCTTGGGGCTAGGTGGACTGGCACTCTGTTTCTTGGCATGTCTATGGTGATGGGGGACTTTGATAAACCCCTCAGAATCTTTGTTAACCTCACTGGTTGTGGATTTGAGCTGTGTGGTCAGAGGACAATCTCTAAACAGATGGCCATGTTCATGGCACTTACGGCAACGGAACGGGATATGTTCATAATCAAGAGGTTGAATCCATTCAAATTCATCGTGATAGAGACTTACCGGGTCTGCTAGGGTCTTCTTTAGATGCATCTAGATGTAGATCCTGGCATATGAGGTGAATCTTCAATTTTTTGTTTCCTCTGCAACCTTTATGAAGGTTCCAATGCGATCTCTGATGTCCTTCAGAGTTTCTTCTCTCCAGTACTCCGAAGGTAGGGAGTACATACGAATCCAGACTGGAGCATGGCTGAGGTCTTCTGTGTCTGGATTGAACCTGGGTTTCCAGTCTCGCAAGAAGAGACCAGCAGAGTTGAAGAAGTAGGGGCCGCCTTCAAATACTCTTATTTTGTCCTCCAGGCAGTTGAATATGGCAGTAAAGAAGCCTTTAGGACCCAGTAGCAATGAGACTTGTCCTTTGGGCTTCCATTTGGAGGCGATCCAGCCGTGCAGAGCTTTTTTCGTTGGCCAAAATCCAAGAAATTTTCCAATGAGTGCATGGTCTTTCATGTATTGTATCTCGCCATTGATTCTATGGCTTGATAGCTCAACTTTGATTCTCTCTGTCGCTTTTGGGATGCATGTTGCCGAAGTCGCCTTTGGTTGTGACGCCTTTGGAATATCCGCTCTTCTTCGTCCGTGACTGTGTGTTGTTCTGAAACGTCAGGCTGTTCAGAGCTTTGACCTTGATCAGTAGATGGATCATGATGAAACGAGGGGGTCACGGGAGCGCCGCCATTTCTTAATCGATCATTCGAAGGGGGGGGGCATGAGATCTCGCCCCTCCCAATCGGGAGGACATGACGTATTGCGCAGTAGAGCCCCGGATTTGCTGCTACTAACGATTCTGATGGGTAAGACGCGCTGGGGTTAGCTGATGGCGCAGGTGCGCAGGTCTGAGCATTGGCTGCAGGTTGCAGAGCTCAGAGCCTAGGGTTGATCACACAACCCATGTTATAATGTTAACATCATAGAAAAATTAATTTACTTTTTTATTATTTTAATTTTATTTTTTTAATTTTTGATTGGTTAATCGGGTTGAGGCGTTATTTTGTAATCATAATCCTGTTGCAGATTGGGATTGACAGACTTGCAATTCAATGTGATTTTTCACATTTCCATTCAATGCGATTTGTCACATCAACTCACCCTTATTGCTCACAGATTGTGCACACAAACCGAAAATCCTTGTTGATTGCAGATTGTGCAAAAAACAAAAAATCAAAATGTTTTCAAAATATGCTTCAACATAACTGCTCTTGCATATGATGACTTCAACAGCTGGAAGCTGTCGATTGTTTGTGTGTCTTCATTGGTCTCTTCCCTTCTACGCATTCATAATCATCAACATGTTGACATTTGAAATTTCTACTTCAACTAAACACGGGTTGTATGTTATTATATTCCAACTCCCTTTGTACGCTCTCTGAAATAATGAAATATGTAACATATGTATCTTCCAAAGTAACGTATGAATTGAGGGGAATATCATAGGAAAATTCCTCAGCGTATTTCGTTGGTCATCGTTTTATATTTAATAAGTTAAAAAAATAATGATTTGATTAATTTTTTCATTTCTTAATTATGCATTAAATTTATAAAATTTTAAAATTTTAATACATTTATTATAAGTTTTTAAATTTTAATACATTTACATTAACCATTTTGAGTAAATCATGAAATTACCAGAAAGAAAATTTTTGTCCAGTGAGATTTGTGAAGCTCGAAAGGTATTCTAAATATATTGCGCAAAATATTAGCTAAAGGGAAAAGGGGTATTTTAAATATTATGTGCAAAGACATACTTGACAAAAATGTCAATAAAATTAAACCCTGATGTTATAATGTATAAGGTCGACTTTGTTCCTCCATTCATATATGTTATCGACTATGTTCCTCTATTCATATATGTCTTCATTGTTTTTTTACTCTAACTTAATTATAATTAAACCAAGCAAAAGTATCTAGAATACAACATTTGTTTAAATGTGCCAAATAATTTATACTTTTCAAAATCCAATAATTAAATTAAGTGACAGGGAACGCTAGCTATGCGGCCTTGTTTATTGTTAAAAAAACATTACCAAATACCCATACCTAGAACAAATTTAAATCCACTCACATTTCACTTATATGACATGTATAGTTAAAAAATAAACAAATTTACACGTGAATATTATTAACTCAAACTCACATTCCTTTATACAGAAAAATTAAAAGGTACTTATACTCCAAACTAACTTTAAAATTAACACAACATTTTATACGCAATACTTTCACAATTTTTGATTCCATATTTTATCTAGTAAATTAAATAATAGTATTATTTTTAAAATTACATTCGAAGAAACTTTTTAATTTTAATTTAAAGATTGTTAGAATTTAATTTAAATAATATTTTTAAATTAATTTACTAGATAAGAAATAAGATATTTTACTAAAGCAAATGTTTTCATGTATTACGTTGTTGTCAATAGAAATTACTACGGGACATTCTCTTTATTACTCTGCTTTTTATTTCATTTTTATTTTTTATATTATTTTAAAATTTAATAAAAAATTAATAAATATAAATATATAATATTTTTTTAAGTTTACATTAATTTATATAGTATGGCAAAATCAAGAGTTGTCAAAATCTAGAACCCAAAAACCACTCATGATAAATTAAATCTATGATCTCAATTTTACGAAAACTACCATAGTAATGTTTATTTTAATTTTATTTTAAATAATTTGATTTTCATTTTTTTTATTTGATTTGATCAAATCAAAATGTTTACATATAAGGCATTGCAACATCCCATACCGAATTAGAAAACATCTCTCAACACAATAATTAATAAAAATAAAAATAAATTACTTTTCTACTTGAATGTAGTGAATAAAACTTTTTATCATATTCATTGTTTCATGCTCTATTTTATACTTT
Organism: Pinus taeda; assembly: GCA_000404065.3. Taxonomy (NCBI): domain Eukaryota; kingdom Viridiplantae; phylum Streptophyta; class Pinopsida; order Pinales; family Pinaceae; genus Pinus; species Pinus taeda. Next base: position 69,562 of record APFE030607927.1, on the reverse strand, counting down.
TACCATTGCGTTTTTTTTCATTATCCTTTTTTAATGATCATAAATACTTTTTTTATTTGTTTTGATAAAATTTTATCCAAATTGATGATAATATTCATACTAACAAAAATCATATTAAAATATATAATATTATGAAAATTTTAAACTAATATATGTAAATAGTATTATATAGGTTGAAATATAACATAAATATATAATATTATTGAAATTTTTAAATTAATACATGTAAATAATATTATATAGGTTGAAATATGCTATAGAATTTAAAATAACTACTATTCTTTAACAATATATGTTTTGACTCATAGTAGCCTTGAGGGTTAGCTTGATTGGTTGAGTCTTTGTCGCTAAAACGTTTTTATTGTTGCAAGGTAACGGGTTCAATTTTCTCGACACTCTTGAGGTCAGGCTCCGTGGTTGATAGTAGGAAGTGACCTCTTTGGGTGGACCTCCCTAGTACAAATATTCCATGGACGTAGCGGTCACCAATCTCCAAGATCCATGAACCACATAGAAAAAAATGATGTATAGTACTTTATTAAATTAAATATGTATTATATTATATGTTTTGGTTACAAGTATACACTCATAATGAATTCAATATGCCACATGTGGCAAGAATTGAATTCCTATAGAAGGAGGATCTCAACATTCATCCCAATCACCTTGATTTACATTTAATTGACACAAAAAATGTATTATATATTTATATATATTATTATTATTTCTAACTATAGGAATCGATAATTTATTAAAGTGATTTAGGTTAGGTCCAGAATCAAATTTATTGATTGTCATGATAGCTTAAGAATATATTGAACAATGTGTAAGCCAAATATATCAATTACTTGTGAATTCACAAGGTCCAAGGCATCTTGAGGCGCATCGAAGTGGACCTTTATCCTAAAGTGTATACACTTGGAACATTATCATAACAAGTCAATATGTCATTTTAACGAATACTCCTTCCAACCACTTAAACTAAACCTTTAACATTTATATTGTTTTTTATTTCAAATTTATTTTTTTCCCAGTAATGGTGAAGTGGTAATTTCAGAGGATTGTTCTGGGAAATATCCAAGATCAAATAACAATAATTGTCATTATTTCACCTCAATATTAAGATATTCTAATTTTCCTACCCCTTCGAGCTTATAGGAATTACTCATCACAATTTTCAACATGTTCAATTTTTTTCCACATAGGCTAACATGTCTTTGGAGATAGAACTTGGGTGGAGGGAGAATTAAATCTACTATCTACAATCGAGCTATTGTCCTTTGGCTTAATTTAACAAAATATTAACCCAAAACCAATTCATTAGATATTAAATTTTTTAATGTTGTTGACATATCATCTTTAGTATCATACAATTCAAGGCTAATAACAAGTTTACATATATTCAAACAATCATCTTACCTGTTAAATAACTAAATAACTTAATTCCATCATCACAATCTAAAGAAATTAAATTATAATCAATCAACCATATCTTGATACATGTAGTCTAATTGATAGATGAAATGACCCCTTTCCGAACATTTTTTCCTCGTTAATTTTGCTTAAAATCTAGAGTAGATTTTTAAAAATCATAAGCTTAAGTTGTTTATTTTTCAAACATCGAGTGCCTCAAGGTTTTCTCAAGGCGTTGAATCTTTTTATGCATTCAAAATTGGATTTTAAATAAAAAGAAATAATGATGTCATTAGAAATTGTATTGTTGGATTTGGCCAAGAAAGTCATTTCTTCTATTAATTATACTGTCATTTTCTTCATCTTTGTTCATATTGTTTTAAGATAAAGCCACCCCCCTCCCGAATAAAACAAAAAAAAAAAAAAACAAAAAACAAAAAACAAAAAAAGATGCATTCCACAACCCAGTATGAGAGAGATGTGTAATTCCTTTCGTGCTCAATGTCAAGTTGACACGCATCCCTTTTAAAAGTAAAAATAAATAAAATTACCCTCTAAATAAAAAAGTAATGTTAGCTATAATAAACCAACCTAGATCCATCTTAACCCCAGACGTATCAAGCGTCGAGAGAGATCAAATCTCTAAAGTTGCGAACCTCTTTTTTGAGTGCAAAACTTGAAGAAATATTTGTACGTTGAGAGATTTGATCCCTTTCAGTGCTTGATAGATTCAGGGTTAAGATGGATTATGTTTGTTTTCAGTTGTGTGCGACCATGGAATATTTGTTGAACATATAATTATTTTGATAATTTTTAATATGTTAAATATGTATAAGATTAATATAGTCAATTTAATTTTAAATTTGCTTCGTTACCTCAGTTGTTGAGATGATAGACCCTCTTAATAACTTAAATGACGAAAAATGATGAAATGAATTTTTTGAATGCAAAGTGGCAATGTAATAGTGTTGAATGATAGAAAATGTGAATAATAAGAAATGTAGGCAATTACAAATAGTATTCATTGTGATCGATTTCAAACTATTTTCTTTTATTGCTCTTATTGTCACACTTGATAGTTTTGTCATCTTTTCATAAGGATTACATGACAAGGGCGGTTGAAATTCTAGACCATTCAAATCTTTAACTTGAGCTATTGTAGTAAACAACATACCTTCTCTCTCTAGCTCTCCAATATTAATAGTAGCCTTCTCCAAAGTGATTCATTGTGACTTATAAAGTGTCAAACCCCAAGTATGTTTCAATAGTAGTTGTTTTCTATTACATTTGAATGCAAAGTGACTAACGATAATGAATGATGGAAAATAAGAATAATAAGGATTTAGTCAATTACAAGTAGTTTGCAATTTCAAAAATAAAATTTTAAAATAAATAAACATTTTACCAAATACCCAGATTTTACAGCAACTCACATTTCACTTATATTCATATATATATTACTAGAAAATAACAACATTTATAACATTTATTAATATATTATATATATTATATATAATTATATATATATAATATATAATATATAATATATATCATATATATTATATTATTAGTATATATTTTATATAATATATTATATATATAATATATATATATTTATATATAATATATATTAATTATTATAAATAATGTTAAATTAATGAATTAATTTTTAACTAGCCAAAAATTTTAATTTATATATCTTTACCTAATTTACCTTTTCTCCATAAATTAGAATAAAATAATATAATAAATTTACTTATTTCCAATAATAATAATATTAAAATAATAATAATATTAAATTAATAAATAGAAATTTGACCTAGGTCTTTTGGTCAAAATTAGTCATTAATTTAGCCGTTGGAGTCTCTGCTCAGACTATTTAACATGCTAAGCTGGATGTGTTTCTTCAACTTGTCCTGACGACGAACTACACTGGTTGGTTCGAAACACGTCGACAAATAAATTTTTATGTGATTTACGCTAAAAAATCTCTAAAAACATATATACTTAACATATTACCAAAAAATATTATTAAAATCAAACACATCATCCTTTAAGCATTAAAAAAAATAAAGGAGACTTGTACTCCAAACTAACTTTAAAATTAACACAACATTTTATACACAATCTTTCGCAACTTTTGATTCCATATTTTTATCTAGTAAACTAATATAATAGTATTATTTTGAATTTTCATTCAAAAGAACTTTCTAATTTTAATTTTAAAAATTCTTTGGAATGTAAATTTAAAGTAAGGTTAGTATATTAATCTACTAGATAATTAATTAGATATTTTACTAAAGATAATGTTTCAGTGTATTACAATTGTCGTCAATAGAAATTACTACAGGGACATTCCTCTTTTATTACTCTCGTTTCTTATTTCACTTTTACTTTTTATATTATTTTAAAATTTGATAAAAATTTGATAAATTTTTTATAAATATAATATATAATATTTTTTTATAATTTGTGATTGGAAGTTAAATAGACTTAAAGTATATATATATATATGGGGTAAAATTAAGGGTTATTAAAATCTAGAACTTAAAAACCACCAATAATAAATTAAATTTATGATTTTAATTTTATCTGAACTACCATAATAATATTTATTTTAATTTTGTTTTAAATAATTTGAATTTCATTTTTTGTATTTGATCAAGTCAAAATGTTTACATATAAGGCATTACAACATCTCTCCCATACGGAATTAGAAAACATCTCTCAACATAATAATTGATAAAAATAAAAACAAATTATTTTTCTAGTTAAATGTCGTGAATGAAACTTTTTAGCATACTCATTGTTTCATGCTCTATTTTATACTTTTACCACTACTTTTTTATTCATTATCCTTTTTTAATGATCATAAAATACTTTTTATTTGTTTTAATAATTTTTTTTTATCCAAATTGAGATAATATTCATACTACACAAATATATAAATATATATAATATTATGAAAATTTTAAATTCATACATGTAAATAATATTATATAGGTTGAAATATGTTATAGAAATTAAAATAACTATTATTATTTAACAATATATTTTTTGACTTATAGTAGCCTTGAGGGTTAGCTCAATTGGTTGAGTCTTTGTCATTAAAGCGTCTTTATTATTGAGAGGTAACAAGTTCAATTTTCTCGACACTCTCGAGTTCAGGCTCCGTGGTTGACGGTAGGAAGTGACCCCTTTGGGTGGATCTGCCTAGTACAAATATTCCATGGACGTAGTGATCACCACTCTTCGAGATCCATGAACCACATCAAAAAAAAAAATGACATATAGTACTTTATTAAATTTAATATGTATTATATTCTATGTTTTGGTTACAAGTATACACTCATGATGAATTAAATATGCCACATGTGGCAAGAATTGAATTCCTATAGAAGGAGGATCTCAACATTCTCCCAATCACCTTGAGTTACATTTAATTAACACAAAAAATGTGTTATATATTTATATATATTATTATTATTTCTGATTATAGGAATCAATAATTTATTAAAGTGATTTAGGTTAGGTCCATAATCAAATTTATTGATTGTTGTTATAGCTTAAGAATATATTGAACAATGTGTAAACCAAATATATCAATAACATGTGACTTCACAAGGTCCAAGGCATCTTGAGGCACATCGAAGTGGACCTTTATCCTAGAGTGTCTACACTTGGAATATTATCATAACAAGTCAACATGTCATTTTAACAAATACTCCTTTCAACCACTTAAACTAAACCTTTAACAGTTATATTGTTTTTTATTTCAAATTTATTTTTTTCCCGGTAATGGTGAATCGGTAATTTTGGAGGACTGTTCTGGGAAATATCCAAGATCAAATCACAATAACTGTCGTTATTCACCTCAATATCAAGATATTTAAATTTTCCTACCCCTTCAGGCTGATAGGAATTACTCATCACGATTTTCAACATGTTCAAAATTTTACCACATAGGTTAACATGTCTCTGGAGATAGAACTTGGGTGGAGGGGGAATTAAATCTACCAGCTACCACTCGAGCTATTGTCCTTTGGCTTAATTTAACAAAATATTAACCCAAAACCAATTCATTAGATATTAAATTTTTTAATGTTGTTGACATATCATCTTTAGTATTATATAATTCAAGGCTAATAACAAGTTTGCATATATTCAAACAATCTTCTTACCTCTTAAATAACTAAATAACTTAATTCCATCATTACAATCTAAAGAAATTAAATTATAATCAGTCAACCATATCTTGATACTTGTAGTCTAACTAATAGATGAAACGACCCCTTTTGAAGCATTTTTTTCCTGGTCAATTTTGCTTAAAATCTAGTGTAGATGTTTAAAAATCATAAGCTTAAGTTGTTTATTTTTCAGACATCGAGTGCCTCAAGGTTTTTTTCAAGGCGTTGAATCTTTTTATGCATTCAAAAGTGCATTTTAAATAAAAGAAATTGCAATGTCATTATAAATTGTATTGCTGGATTTTGGCCAAAAAAGCCATTTCTTCTATTAATTATACTATCATTTTATTCATCTTTGTTCATACATTTTAAAGAGATAAAGCCCCCCAACCCCCCCCCCCCCCGCACCTCCGAGAAAAAGCAATTAAATAAAAAAATCACAAAATTTTTAATTTAATATATGTAGTTAATAAACCATTTTTGCGCCAATAGATGCATTCTACAACCCAGTATGAGGGAGATGTATAATTCCTTTCATGCTCAATGTCGAGTTGATACATGTCCCCTTTAAAATTAAAAATAAATAAAATTACCCTCTAAATAAAAATGTCAGCTATAATAAACCAACCTAGATCCATCTTAACCCGAGATGTATCAAGTGTCGAGAGATGTCAAATCTCTAGAGGTGCAAACCTTTTGTTTAGTGCAAAACTTGAGGAAAGGTTTGTACTTTGAGAGATTTGATCCCTCTCGGTTTAGTTTTCAGTTGTGTGCGACCATGGAATATTTGTTGAACATATAATTATTCTGATCATTTTAAATATGCTAAATATGTGTAAGATTAATCTAGTCAATTTAATTTTAAATTTTCTCAGTTACCTTAGTTATTGAGATGATAGATCCTGTTAATAACTTAAATGACGAGAAATGATGAAATGAATTTTTTGAATGCAAAGTGGCAATGTAATAGTGTTGAATGATAGAAAATGTGAATAATAAGAAATGTAGGCAATTACAAATAGTATTCATTGTGATCAATCTCAAACTATTTTCTTTTATTGCTCTTATTGTCACACTTGATAGTTTTGTCATCTTTTCATAAGGATTATATGACAAGGGCGGTTGAAATCGTAGACCATTCAAATCTTTAACTTGATCTATTGTAGTAAACTTCATACCTTCTCTCTCTAGCTCTCTAATATTAATCGTAGCCTTCTGCAAAGTGATTCATTGTGATTTATGGAGTGTCAAACCCCAAGTCCGTTTCAATGGTAGTTGTTTTCTATTACATTGTTTGAATGCAAAGTGACTAACAATAATGAATGATGGAAAATAGGAACGATAAGAATGTAGTCAATTACAAGTAGTTTTCAATTTCAAGAAGAAAACTTTTCAGGGAAGTGAACATTTTATTTAAGATGAAAATTCAAGTATTTTATTTATGCTTGAATCACTGTAACACCATCAATATTTTTTTTGTGCTTACACTGAAATCAATGCATCTAATGTAAGCATTCAAATATGATTAGAAATCAATATCTACACTGAAATCAATGAATCTAGTTAAAGAAATCAAATAGGATCAAAAATGAACATCTACACTGAAATAATACATCTACTGCAAGCAATAAAATAGGGTTAGAAATAAATATCTACATTAAAATCATTGCATCTAGTGTAAGTAATCAAATAAATTTAGAAATCAACAACTACATTGAAATCAATGTATCTAGTGCAATCAATCAAATAGGATTATGAATCAACATCTACACTAAAGTCAATGCATCTATTTCAATGAATAATACTTCTCTCTCTTCTCTATATATATATATATATATGTCCTTTGTATCTATATCTCATCCCCCAAATATACACACTATCTCTCCCTCCCTTCCTCTGTTTATCTCTCCCTTCTTCCATCACCCCCCTCGATTTATATCTATGTCTTCCCCTGTCTCTCCTTCTTTATCTCTTTATCTCACCCCCCAAACATACAAACTCTCTCTCCATTTCTCTCTCTCTTGCCCTCCAACTCCATCTCTCCCCCCTCCTCTCCACCTTTCTCTCTCAATGTCTTTCTTCTTCCTTCCCTTTCTCTCCCACTCCAACTCCATCTCTCCCCTCCTCCCTCTCTCCTTCTTTATCTCAAGTCCTCTCTCTCTTCCTTCCTCTCTCCCTTTATCTCACACCCCCCTTTGTCTCTCCCCC
>APFE030607927.1:2567-58426 GCA_000404065.3 Pinus taeda | reverse complement strand
GTGAGTTATAAATAAAATATTTTAATATATAGGTTTAAGTAATATTGACATGTACTTAAAAATATATTAATAACAAAAAAACATTTTAATGTAAACAATGTGGTTTATAAATGAAATCTGTGTGTGTGTATGTGTGTATATATAATCCAATTTTAAGGTCACGGGCAAGATAGACACCAAATTGGTGTATGAAACCTCTTTGTTTGTGGAAGAAGGGACTTATCTCCACATGATGATTTAACTACTAAAGTCTACAAAGGCATAAATACTCTACCCCCATTTGGATTTGAACGTATGACCTCTTAGGAGGAAACATATGCTCTTAACCATTAGACCCATAAAGGAATTAAAAAACATAAGTTCTTATGGTTAAAATATTTATAGTCTCACTAACCTACATTTTGACCATTTTTCATGTGTGTGTATATAACATCTATGTAGATCCATCTTAATCATAGCAAGCGCCAATAGGGATCAAATCTCTCTAGGTATAAACCTTTTTTCAAGTTTTTTTTACTAAAAACGAGGTTTGTACCTCAAAAGATTTTATCTCTCTCAGTGCTTGCTAGATTTGTGATTAAGATAGATCTATATATAACAAATATAAATTTATATTCACAAAGTCTATTTTGACTATTTTCTATTCACTTTATTAAGAATATCAACATGGTAATTTATAATTTAATATATAATTTTCTCCCCCGATGAAAGAAATTAACTTCCCTCTCAGCTCAAGGGCTATAGTGAGTTGATACCGGCTAGCCCACAGTTAATCACCTTAAGATAGACTATTATATTCCCAACTTATATAAATAACCTTATCATCTTCAATATCTATACTGATTCGTGATGAATAACATTTAATTTTCTATTTATTATTTTTTAATTAATTAATTAATTAATTTATTATTATATTATTATTATTTTTATTTTTTTGGTGACTACCACTAACTCGCTTATTGGAGGGAAGAAGCACAATAATCCACAGTGCCATGCTATCATTGGGATTGTGTAAGGGATGCTATCACTGGGATTGTGTGAGGGATGTTACCGTTGGGATTGTGTGAGCTTCGATTGAGCCTGAATGCCCCTTGGGATAGTTTAATTCCCCTAAAGTGGCTTCCATCCCAAGCCCCTTCCCATGAGATTTAAACCCAAGACATGGTGCGGACTAAACCCCACTCATATCAATTGATCTACACCTCATAGATTATAATGGATAACAACTTTATACAACATCTGAAAAACTTCTAGACCTTTCAAATAGCCAAATAACCTAATATCATAAGTACAAACTAACAACTTATACATGAATCATAATAAATCAACCAAAAGCAATATCATATATTTAAAATTTCATATTCAAATAAAAACCAACTTATATGATGTTAAAATTTTAATATTATTACCTTACCAGGTTCAATATTATACAACCTATTCATAAATAATAATAACTTTACACCGTACTTACATAATCTTCCACACCTTTACACTAGATAATCTTCCACATCTTTCAAATAATTAGATAATCTAATTACAATGCAAATAAACCTGTCTAGATCCATCTTATTTTTGAATCTACCAAGTGTCGAGAGGGATCAAATCTCTTTTCACTCTAAAAGAGGTTTGCACCTCAAGAAATTTGATTCCTATTCGTGCTTGGTAGATACAAAAGTTAAGATGGATCTAGTGTGGTTCTATATATATATATATATATATAATATATTATATATATCTTCCCACATAATAATATCATTGGCAAGCCTATAGGGTTAGCTCAGTCAGCCGAGTCTCTATCATTAAAACACCTTTGTTATTGAAAGGTCACAGGTGCAATTCTCTCTATACTCTTAGGGTTAGGCTCTGTGGTTGAGCTGACAATAAGTGATCCCTTTGGGAGATTTGTCTGGGACAAATATTTTGTGGGCCTAGTGGTCATCGATCTCCGAGGACCATAAACCACATCAAATAAAAAGGTTATCAAAACCTGAAGCCCAAAAATTGTCATGAATTGATTATTTCACCTCGATTTTATTTTAGTTATTATTTTTTATTTATTTTATTTTTATTTTTATGTAATTTGATCGAGTCAAAATGAGTGTTTATATAACACCACTAAGACATGATAGAACATTACAACATCTCTTCCATACTGGGTTGGAAAGTGCGTCTCAGTGCAACTAGCTTAGATCCATCTTAACTTTGAATCTACCAATGTTGAGAGGGATCAAATTTCTTGAGATACAAACCTATTTTAGAGTGAAAAGAAATTTGATCTCTCGATGATTGACAGATATAAAATTAAGATAGATCTAGACTAGTTTATTTATATATATAATATTTCTTCTTACATAAAAATACCCTTGCCAAAATCATACATTTTCAAAATATAAAGCTCAATACCATCAACCATAGATTAACTATTTTATATCAACCTTATTCTAATTATCAAAAATATTAATTTAATTTTAAAATTTATATCATATATATTTATTTTAATTTTTATATAATTCATATAGTAAAAATACTTGTTATTACTAAAAATATTACCACATATCTTCCATAAAGTACCTCTACAGCTCTAGGAAGCAAATTAATGTAGCCTACGACAAAATCAATGTCAACCCATTTAACAATGCTCCCACATCCTCCCACTCTTAACTCGTGTATAGCATGTAATGATAAGATCAATGTCAACCTAACAATCCTCCCACTCTTTTCACGGGAGCGAAAACATGCAATCCTTCCACTCTTTTCACGGGAGCGAAAACAAGTTGGGAATGCCATCCGTTCCTCCGCTCTCCAGGAAGTAATTCGATGCCTGCGCACATTTGCAATGCATCATATATTTTGCTTATGGTGTTCTGTTGACTGATTGCATCACGCCTTCCTACTCATCGGATTTTTTACAGCGCTATTTATCCCCAAATAAAAAGAGCCCAACATTATCAACAATATCACTGAGAAAACAACATCCAATTACCATCCCCAAATAAATAAAAAGCCCAGCAGAATACATGAAAAAGCTGTATCCAATTCCCTATTACAAAGCGTCGAAGGTTATATCATTGAAGTAAGATGGACATAAACAGGCATAATAGAAGTTCATAAAACCAAATGGAGAATTATTCATCCAGGTATAATCCCATACTGAACTTCAAGCTTCAAGGATATACGCTGTTAAAGTGGTTTTGTATGACTTGTTACCCACCATAAACAATACTACGAAGAAGAATAGTCAAGTTTAGCTACCGGTCCACCCAGTTGATTGGTAGGTGGGAACAGACGGTCTCTCCTCCTTTGTTAGTTGGCGAATCGTGATCTAAGTATAAATGTAGATCGTCCAAATCTTGCCTGCGCGCATTTATGATGCAAAATAGTCCACAACTTTAGTTGCCTGATAAATCTAATCCTGACTACGTTTTATGGACGTGTGAATGAGCTTAATCAGAGTGTGCTATATAGAAGGATTCGATCCCAGTGAAGCTTAAAAAATTGATGTCTATATATGGGGAATGTCCGGATATGCTCTGTACATAGAATTAGAGTACCCAATTAGAATGGAGTTCATAATTAGGATAAAAACGAAATACCCACCTAGGATGAATTTCAATGAGATGAAGGGCTGTTTGACATTTCTGCTGATATTAAGATCCTGATCTTGAGGCTGTTTATGTCCTCGAACTGGTTTTATGTTCCAGCATGGTGTTTAAAGGCATTGGCAAATTTTTAGGTGTCAATGGCGCCCCACAGCATACTGCCCTGGGTAGTACCGAGGGCAATTCTACTGAACAGAGTCTACTGAGAAATCCAGTGCCTGGCAGATGGCATGATCAGAAAGCTGAGGAGGAGAATTCTGGATATAAGCGAAAGCTTTTCAACTTTCTTGGTAATTGCATTCCAGGAGGTGAGTACTGAAAAATCAAATTCGATGTACCATTAGAATTTTCAGATAGGATGGAGATACTCAAAAAATATATTGACTCTGTTGAATTTACTTGCAAATAGGACATGCTGGCTCTCCTTGCCTATGTAGGGTGGATAATTGGCATGTTCATTGGTGCGAACGCGGATATGCTGTCTATCCTTGCCTATATAGGGAGGGATGATTGACATGTTTATGAGTGGCTTTATTGAGAAGAGATATTGACTGTTAATTGATGCCAAAGCGGATATGATGGCTCTCATTGCCTATACCAGGAGGGATAATCTACATGTTTATTGCTTAGCCTTATATAGAAAACTTATCAAATGTCTTGAAATTGGTACCAAAGCGGATATGCTGTCTCTCCTTGCCTGTGAAGGGAGGGATAATCGGCATCATCACGCCTTGGCAAGCCGACAACGTTTTATTTTATGTGCATCAATGAAAAGAGATGTATCTTTAAAAAAATATTCAATTATATTCAGTTATCCGGTGAGTCATATAATCTTCAGATGTTCCATGGATGGTTTGTAATTTTTTTTCACTGTGCATTGAACAGCTAAGTTTTCAGTAGACGTAAAATCTGATGAGGAAGAGAAGGTGCATCAGTGGTTAGCCACCATGGCAACGGCAGACAAGAACATAGTGTTTGAGTATGTGCATTCAACCGAGAGAGGTACCTCCTTTTATAATTCAGCCAATAGTGGGGATAAAATATAGATACATCAAATTGAAAAAATTGGCAATGTATTCTTTGTTCGTGAGTCCAGTTAACTTCAACCTTTAATTTCTGTCCACACAAGACTGCCCTTAACCTATGTGCATATCAATATACTAATTGACAAAGTGGGCCCTGGAATTTATTGGTTAGTAGGCTTATTATGGTCTTCACCAGCATCAGAAATTCAATACCTGATTTAGGCAAAACTGAATGAAAATGTATCATTAGTGTTGCATAAAGAACATTTTAGATCTTCCTTTTTTTATCTTAATGACACCACATTAATTCGTAGTTTAAGAAAGTATGCCTTAAATCATCTTTGCCAAGGTCTGTCCCCTGCTTAACCAATAGATTAAATAATCACAAAACATAAATCTTTATGATGGTTCCCATCTTGATTTTCTTCATCCAATTGCTTAAATCTGCACTTAGGTGGTTTTCCAGCTTTAATCATTGGTTATCAGATAGTTATCAATGGGCTCATCTTTTCTTGAAGAGGCCCCAGAATACTACATTCTTCTCTTTCATATTTCCTTTCTTAAACGTATCATTTATTAATCATTAGTATATACCATAAACAAGTAAAAGGATACCCTTCTTTTTGAAAAGAGGTTAAAAAGATTATTACTGCAGTAAGTTATCCAGAAGAATCTCACTGATTTGACAATCATAATTTACATTGGGACACCAACAGATATGCTCTGAACCTGTCAGGTTGTTTATGTAACAGTAAACCAGTCTGTGCCTTCCGATACTTTAATTGCATATACCTTCATTTTCTATCCCTCTCCATTCGTTAAATCATTCATCTTTCCTTTTTTCGTGTTTGGTGAAAATTATGGATGTTCATCTTGCCCATCAAGAGAAAGTCCAAGGTTGAAGTTCCAACATATCAGTAATACTTGCATAAGTTCAATGCCAATGAGGTCTCACCAGGTAAATCTCATTTGCCACAAAATATTTGAATATAAAATGGTCAAAATTTTAGTCCACTTAGTTCGTCTTTATGTTATATGTATGATAAAAAATTATGTTAACGACTCAAAAACATATCCACCATTTATGTTCCCTGCCTGGTTACATGCAGAATTTTTGTCATCTTGATTAGTTATGTTGGCTGAATTTGATAATTGATTTTTAAGATGCAATTATTCTTTTCCATCTGATTTTCACATGGTCACAAAATCCAGTCTCTCATCTATTGTATTGTAACTTTTTCTATACCAATTAATGCCTCAACCAAGTAGCTGCAGTTAACATGATTTGCATTCCCCAAGAATTTTTAAAACTAGGTACACAAAAGGATAAATCTCTGAAATGGAAGATGAGGAAATAGTTAACTGCTCCACCAGAATCTTCAGCATGAATGTCAAGGAATCCAAATGAAAAAAATCTCAGAAACGCAATTCTTCTTATGTGCAGGCCTCAGTTTTAAGGAAGCAGATGAGCGGCTAAAGAAAGTTGGGCCAAATGTCCCTGTGGGGAATCTTTATTCACCTTGGTGGGAACTCTTCTGCAATGCATTTTGGCATCCCTTCAATATCATTCTCTTTGTCTTGTCTGCACTTTGTTTTGTAGCAGGCGACAAAGCCAATGGAAGCATTATGGTTGTTATGGTCATCGTGAGCGTTAGTCTTCGGTTTTACCAGGTAATCAATCTATGATTGAATGAAAATTGTGATTCTCAATCTTCCAACACTGCTTTTCAGTTAAAGAGCTATAAACCATTTGTATAGAATCTGGGGCAGTTTATTTGGAGATTGTTTGGCATCATGATATTCCCGATAATTTGTTCAGCAATACATAATATCATGTACTGTACCTGACATCAGGAGTTCAGTAGTTCAAAGGCAGCTTTGAAGCTATCTGAGCTAGTCAAAGCATCGATAAAGGTGCAACGATGTGCAGGAAGAGTTGTCCAGACAGAGTTGCAAGTTCAAATTGATCAAAAGGATGTTGTGCCAGGAGATATCATAATTTTCAGCTCTGGGGATCTTTTCCCTGGTGATGTTCGACTGTTATCATCCCAGGCTCTTGTTGTGAGGTATAGTGGACTCATTCAGCATTTGTAGAATTTACATATTTTGATCTTCCATTTGGTTTTCTTCTCTTACTGAAATTTATTTTTTAAAGACATAATTGACCATACTACTCTCTGCTGCAGTCAGTCTTCACTGACAGGTGAATCTGGGGTCGTTGAGAAAACGGCAGACATAATAGAAGAACCAAATACTTCCCTGCTGGAGCTAAGAAATATATGTTTTATGGTAATATTCCAAGCGAAAAAGAATTTGGACTCTGTAATTTGTCTTTTTTTAAGTCATTGGTCTCGTTATGGATTTTGAAGCTCAATTGACGTGTGAGTTTATTTATTTGGCAGGGAACGAGTGTAGTTTCTGGCTCTGGTACTGGAGTAGTTGTGTCCACTCGTGAAAAAACTTATATCAGCACTATACTTTCTGCTTTAGGAAGACAAAGTCCACCAGATGCTTTTGAGAAGGGTGTGAAGCGTGTTTCCTATATGCTCATTTGCTTTATGCTTGTCATCGTCCCTATTATTATCACAGTGGATTATCTTACAACACATGACTGGGGACGCAGTATTCTTTTTGGTATTACTGTGGCAGTTGGGCTTACACCGCAGATGTTACCATTAATTGTGAATACCAATCTGGCAAAAGGAGCATTTGCTATGGCGAGAGACAAGTGCATTGTGAAAAGACTAGTTGCAATACAGAATATGGGATCTATGTAAGTGCTAGCTCATCCCATTCAAAGTTATTACAATTTTGGATATCATCTATCACCTGATAATCTTTAAGGTCATCAGTCCTCCATATTCATGATTCAATGATGACACAATCATCAGACCTGCATTTGCTTAACCTGTTCTTCATTATGGTATTATCCAGGGATGTGCTCTGCACTGATAAGACTGGTACACTTACCATGGATCGAGTAGTGATGGTTCATCATCTTGACAGCTTGGGCATGTCCAGTGATAATATTCTGTATTTTACATTTCTTAATTCATATTTTCAGACTGGGTTCAAGAACCCTTTGGATGATGCAATCTTAGCATATGTTTACACTGGTGGGTATAGATTTGAACCAACAAAATGGATCAGGATAAATGAACTACCTTTTGATTTCAGTCGGCGAAGAATGTCTGTCATACTAGAGGAGATTAATCACAATCATGTCCATAGAAATAAGCAACCACTTGGACAGAGAATTATGGTGACAAAAGGAGCGTATGAAGAAGTTCTAAAAGTGTGCAGTTTTTTTCAAAAGGATATTCATGATGACAGTCTGGAGCCCTTATCTTCAGAGGAATATCAGAGACTCTTTAACATGGGTGAAGAATTGAGCAATGATGGGCTGCGTGTTATTGGTGTCGCAAAGAGGAAGTTGAAACCAGTATGTTCAGATTACCTTAAAATCCTCAACTTTCAAGCAGTTCTTTGTATTGCTTTGTGTTGCTTAAGCTCTTTCTCACTTTCTCCAAAGATTGCTAATGTTCTGTTAGTTTATTTTGTGCCCTTGTCTTTTCTTTATTTCTAAATGGTCAACTTTCCTGAAATGCTTTTTAAAATTATTTTAGCTATTACTTGGATTCCTTTTAGCAAATTTTCCTTATCTTTTTATAAAATAAAGAACTATATTTTATACTAATATACAGAATAAACAAAATTTGCAGTTCAGTTTCAGGTCTAATGATATTCTTGTGAGACCCGTACTTGTCAAAAAGACTTTTATTATACTTTCAATTCAGAAGTTGCCCTATTCTGCTATCCATTTCTTAAAAGTTTGATTTCTGGCCTTCATGGAGGCAGAAAGCAGACAAAAAGTTTGGATGAACATATTTCTAAGGAGAGAACTTATAATATCTAGCAAATCTAGCTTTGTGCCTTTCATAACTATACCTGCAGACTGAGAAACTTGGAAAAACGATATAAGAATGTTTCCAGATCATAAATAAATCCAGAACAGATTGAAAAATTAGCTGATGCTTGTGCGTCTTCAGTGCAGGATCAGAGGTGAGGTGTCCCTGGATTGGCCATCCTAAAAAACAGTGTCATTCTTCCCGATTGCCTGGTGGATACTTCAGGAATCTGATCTCTTGAATCGGTGTGTGCAGGCAGTGGTTGATTTTGATTCTATGCTCCTCGATAATGTCATACCATGCCACGTAAGCTCACCAGCAGCTGATATAAGCTGGCCACCTTCAACAATGATGATTTTATGGCCTGAAAGTCTTGGTGCAGGGCATCCAGATTTCTGTTTATAGTACAGCTATTACATTGTTTACCATCCATTGTAATCCAATGGATGCCTTTGTTATGTAAAAATTAGAAATGTTATCTGCAAATATGATCAGTGAAGAGTCACCAGAGATACAAGATCTACTTCAGAAGCATGAAAAAGTATTTCAAGACCTACCTATGAAAATGCCTCCTAACAGGGAAATTGAGCATACAATAAAATCAAAGCTATAAAAGAATGGACCAAACCAATTAATGTATCTAAGCTAAGAGGGTTCTTAGGTTTGACTGGGTATTACCGAAGGTTCATTAAAAACTATGAACATATAACTGCGACTCTGACAAACCTTTTAAAGAAAAATTCATTTCTATGGGATGAGGAAGCAGGAAGGTGTTTTGAAAAATTAAAGGAAGTTATGTCTAATGCCCCGGTATTGGCAACACCAGATTTTTCTAAACCATTTATCATCGAGTGTGATGCTTCCGGATTCGGTATAGATGCAGTGTTAATGCAAGAAGGGCATCCAATAGCTTTTGAAAGCAGGAAGCTCAATAAAAGAGAACACCTCAAGTCCACATACAACAAAGAAATGCTCGCTATTATGCACGCACTAGCTAAGTGGAGGCAATATCTTTTGGGAAGTAACTTCTCCATCTGAACAGACCATAACAGTCTCCAACACCTCCTTCAACAAAAAACACTTTCCGAAGAACAACAAAAATGGATTGAAAAAATTGCCGCCTTTGACATGGAAATACTACATAAAAGGGGAAAATACAATGTAGTAGCAGATGCCCTATCCAGGAAAGACGAAGAACCAACACTACTTGCAACCTCGGTTGTTGTCCCTGAATGGCTTAAGGATATTCGAAGTGAGTATGCCAAGGATCCAGAAATAACAACGATAATCAATAACCTTCCCAACAACTCAAAATTTGAATGGAAGAATGATATTCTATGGTACAAGGGAAGAATCTATCTAAATGCAAATTCCAAGTTTAAATTTAAGATACTCAAGGAGTCACATGATTCACCGTCAGCCAGACATGTAGGTTTCTTTAAGACTTACTACAATGCATGTCAATCTTTCTTTTGGAAAGGAATGAGTCACGATATTCAGAAGTATGTAGCAGAGCGTGACACATGTCAAAGGAATAAAAGTGAAAATATTATGACCCCTGGATTACTTCACCCTTTAAACATTCCGAATCAGAAATGGGAAGAAATTTCGATGGACTTTATTGAGGGATTACCCGTATTTGAAGGTAAGGACAAGATTTTCGTAGTGGTCGACAGACATGCTCACTTTATGGCAATAAAGAAATCATACTCAGCTAAACAAATCGCTGAAATATTTTGCAAAAATATATATAAATTACACGGTTTTCCGAAAGTCATTGTCAGTGATAGAGATGCCAAATTCAAGGGTAATTTCTGGAAAGAGTTGTTCAACCACATAGGAACCTACCTAAATATGAGTTCCGCTTATCACCCTCAAATAGATGGACAAATAGAGGTTGTCAATAAATGTTTGGAGGCCTACCTACATTGCTACGCTACAGAAAAAAGAAAAAAAAAGTGGGCTCAATGGTTGCATCTTGCTAAATGGTGGTATAATTCTACTTATCATACGTTAGCAAAAATGACGCCATTTCAAGCTTTGTATGGATATGAGCCCCCAAAATGGAAGGATCTAGCTATTGTCCAAACAAATCTACCTGTTGTTAAAAATCAACTAGAAGAAACCCAAAAAATCGTCCAAATACTGAAAGAAAACTTGAATAATGCGAGGAATTGTATGAAGCAACAAGCAAACCGAAAGAGAACCGAAAGAGAATTTGAAGTCGGAGAATGGGTGTTTGTCAAGCTCCAACCATATAAACAATTGTCCTTAAAACAAAAAAGGGAAAAATAAATTGGCACCAAAGTTCTATGGACCTTATCAGATCAACAAAAAGATCAACAAAGTTGCATATGGTTTAAGCCTTCCAGAGAAAAGTCGTGTTCACAACATATTCCATGTCTCCTGCCTTAAAAGGGCACTAGGCGACCATCAATCCGCGCAAACAACGCTTCCATCCCTGGATGATGAGGGAAGGATCATTATAGAACCAAAAGGTATTTTATCTACTAGAGAAAGAAAGCTTCGACGCGATACAATCAAGGAATACTTGATTAAGTGGAAGGACTTACCAGAAGAAGAAGCTTCTTGGGAGACCGAAGCATTTTGTCAACAACATCTGTCATTACGTATGCTTTGAGGACAAAGCATTCTTTCGAGAGGAAGGCAATGTTATGTAAAAATTAGTTAGTTGCAGTTTATTAGGCAAAAGGGCATGATCAAAGATCATGCCTATTCACCAAGAGGCACCTAAGGCTGTATATAGCCCGGGCCTCTCACAAAAATTTAATCATCATCATTCAATTATTAATAAAATCTTTACTTAATTCTGTTTATTACGGAATTTTTTACTTCAGCCTTGAAGGAAATTCCCCAACCTCATGTACCTTTCGGGCCTTTTGGTGAGAACTAGGAGGGGCCTTGATCTTGCTGGCCTACTCCCAACTCTCTTATGGCTTTACCCTATTGTATCTAGTAATCTGTTCTCTGAAGGTAATGTAAATGGAGGCCTGCTCATTGCTTCAGGAAATGTCCTCATAATGAAGTTAGTTCTCCTAGAGTTCGTTCTTCTTTTATTACTCTTAGAAGTCTCAGTCTCTTGGACATAATTCCTTTTTATTCCTGAGAAAGATGCAAAAGAGTGGCCTCCTCTGCATCTGGCTTTACCTCTCCTGGCAGTTGGAGAGTGCCAAACAAACTTCCCACCTTTCAGAGGTAGACTGCACACGAAGCAGATAAAGAAAGTCAATCAGACAAGGGATGATGGAAATCATTTGGAGATAGCCAAAGAAATTAGACGAAAACAAAGGGTTGATGGTCATATCAATAAAGACAGGGTATATGTTCTAGTCATTACTATTTCACCCACCTCAAATATCTATCTCTCCTTTAAACCATGTTCAACTCCAATTCGAGAACATAATTGAGCCATTCAAGGAGCTACTCATCAAGACCACCTGTATCCATGCTATTCAAGATACTTGTAGTTGTGATTTGGTCCGCTTTGCAGTTGATGGCTTGAAACAACATCATTGCAGCTTCTGGGTTAACCCACTTTGTCATTGTAGAAAACTCGTTGTTCTTCTCAATGTAAGATCATTGCTTATATTTTGTCAAACCTTTTGGATAATGATCCTGATTTGATCCTTGATCTGCTGTAGTTGACCATCCTGCCTAAAATCCCACCACATGTTCTATATAACCATTTCTCCCATTTGGCCTTGTTGCCACAAGATCTAGTAGGCCTAGTGCAAAGCATCACTAGCCAGATCCAGATTCCAGACCTCAGGGCAACAAGAGATCTACTGCGACTGTCACCTCAACAGGTTTTCTCCAGCTATTTAGTGGTATTAAACAACAAGGGAGGCTTCCCTAAAAGGATCACCTAAGAGATATTCAATAAGAATGGCTCAAAGTGATGGATGAGGTCTAATTATTGGGATATAGTACAAGAAAAGCCTAGATGGTTGATGTAATCTTTACCAAAGTTCAAAAACTCTATTCCTAGACCAATTATGTGAATTATAGGGCTGTTATAAGATAGGGTTCAACATATTTTCAATGATAGGGCATGCAATGTCATATAACAGCTAGAAGTAAAAGCGTTACAAAGATAGATCAACAAAAGATTAAGACTTTCAATTAGATATGAATGATCTAAGGTTTACAATGGAATTTTTGTGGCTGAAACATGCATAAAACAAAGAGAACGATGATGTCAGCCCTAGAAATAGGGTTTAACATGCAAAGATTGCTAGATTTTGCTTCTAGACAATTATTTTGTGCAATTCCTATTTGAAGACTAATGACAAATCAAAGGAAATTATTTTTTAGCAATTCATATAAACCCTAACTTTAACCCTAAATATCTAGAATTTAAGAGAAAAGAAATAAGAGAATAGGGTTTGATCAACACCACCTAGACTAGTGCCTTGTTCTAAATGTGCAAATGGAGTGTTCTAGGGCAAATTGAATGAGAACAACTTTGTTGAAGAGGGTGAGATGACTAGTGTGAAAATTTGGATGCCCAAATTCCTACTGCGGCAATTGATGAAGTTTTTCCTACTTGTTAATTTCTGAATCAAGTTACTTATTGTTTCCTACAATAAATATCGAAACTAATACACTGCAGTCTATACCATTTAAATTATAAGCAGAAACAAGAAACTGAACAAGAAAGAGATACACCACCTCTACACAATTATTTTTGGACAAATGTCCCCGGAAAAACCTAATGCGGGAAAATCGGTGCAGCAGCTGAGGGTTTATTATTAAGTAGCAGTAATTTCTAAATACAATGCCTGGATGCCTTCCTGACAATCCAGTTACAGAGAATATCACTAACAAAAAGATAAGTGAGGTTACCTCACACTATCACTGGAAATCCTAGCTGATCCAGCCACTGAATGAGTTGCCCCTGGCTACCTCTTTACAATCACTGCGTCAGCCCAATGTCACACCCTCTGGGGATAGTGTCACCCCTTCCCCTGATCAATCTGCTGCTCAGGAAATTCGATTTTCACCTCCCAGAATCACACCCCGGCTTCCGGCTTCTGCAATCGGTTCCTTCAGCTGATTTTTGAATTCCCTCTTGGCTTCTTTGCTGCCTCTGTGTGGCCCTATGTTAGCCTCTCTAGCTCTGCGCTGCCACTGCTGGATCTCTCTCTGTCTTCTCTGTTGAGTATTCTCCGACCAGGAAAGATCTCCCTTCAAATACTATCCATGCCCCTCTCTGAAAAAGATCACTATCGAAAATCTCTCTCGCAATTGCTCTACTTCAGAAAACCAAACTTCTGATCTTCTCTCTGTGTGTTCTCCAAGTGCCCCTCCAACCTCTTCTTATATCTTTCTGTTGGAGAACCAACGACCCATATTAACTTCTAATCAATGGCTTAAGCCTTAGATCATTTTGGCTTGATCCTCGTCTTCTTCTAGAAGTTTCACCCACAGTTAGATTAATACCCTTTAATTATTTTAATTTCCTAAGTTTAGGCTTAGGGTTCCATTAAAAATAATTAATTATTTCAATAAAACTCTCTCTGGGTGGAATTTTCCAAAACGATTTCTGGGTATTGGAGAATGCATGTGTCTAAGCCTCCGTGCAAATTTTGAGACTTACAGCATATCCGATGCTACCAGAAATCAACACTCCCTCTTAGCAAGGAATGTGCTCTAGCAATTCACCCTGCTGAAGCATCACTTTGTTCTATAACATCTTCTATGCTGTTGATGTTTGACATCCTGTCCACTGACTACTATGCAAATGTTTCATCTGTACTGATGCTAACACTATCACTGTCAACACTGCATCCGTATTGCAACTCCCTCTCAAATTTTGCATCCGTGCTGCTGTTTGCACTACCACTGCCACTACCAATACTGCATCTGCACTGCACCCTTCTCCAACCACTGCTGCTACTGCATTAGCAACAGAAAAGCATCCCAAATTACTGAACAAGTGTTCAACATGAGGCATCTCGTTGTTGGAGTCTGACTGCTGCTAGTCTCTACGCTAACCCTCTAAAGCCTTTGCGCTACTGCTGACCTCTGCTCTGTGCTATCTGTAGTGCTGCTTACTTTGCTCTTCACTACTCAGTCTCTGGCGCTACTAGCCACTGCAACTGTCACTCCGGTACTCCTCTGCACCAACTGACACTGGTCCATCCTGCTACTACTGATTTGGGCTCATGTAGCAAGAAATTGATCCGAGAGGTGGACTCCTCAAGGATCCTGCCCATTTGCAGTCCTTTCGAACTACAGCTCTAGATCACCCTACCTCCCTCCTAGAAATGCCTGGGCTGTCATGGTGAACTCCTCCTCCTCGATCTTTGTGGCTGCAACCTTCGGATCATGCTTCTCATCTTTGTCCTTCTTCCTGAGAGGACATTGTGTTGCGTAGTGACCAAAATCACCACACCTGAAGCATTTAATCTTCGAGACGTCCTTTTTCCACCTCTGTTGCTCTTGCTACCCCTTGGATGCGAGGGCTGCATTCTCTTCCTCCTCCTTGCGCTTCAACCCACTACTGTTGCTTCCGTCAAGTTTACACTTGACAAGGTCTCTCCGCAGCTCCTTGTTGGGTCACTGATTTGTCATCATTGTCACTAGTCTTTTTCATTCATTAAGCCATTACTTCCAATCATTCATTGCACCATTTCACTTACTTGCCACCATTTTCACTATAATTCTTCATGATGTGTCTCTATATGTCTAAGTGGTTAATTAACATTGTTTTCCTTTATTTTTAGTAGATTAAGAAGAACTTTGTTTGGTTTTACTAATGATAGTTTTGCCAGTGCACTTTTCTACAACTCAGTCAAGTTTCTGCGGCTATCTTCATGGTTGAAGTAGTAGCACCACTCTAAAAGGAAATACGACACATCGACATTGTTTCTAAAAGTTTCAATATGGATTTCTATTGGTCAAATACCACCCAACTCATGTGAAAATTTCTAAATCTCGACACATAAATCCTACTGCAGTTATTGGTTTAGCATCTCCTAGTTGTTATTTCATTCAACAAGTTATTTAATTTATAAATAGTGATGAAAAACACTATTGTAGACTACACTGACATACAGATCACAAACTAAAACGCTAGATGAGACAAACACACAAGGGACACTGTTGTTTTTGGACAACACGTCCCCGGAAAAACCCAATGCGGGAAAACAGGTGCAGCAGATACAGGGTTTGTATTATCAAGCAATCAGAATCTGAGTACAACAGGTTGCCTCTCACACTGGCTAACCTTTCACAGAAATCACGACAGCAAGAAATACATATGAGGGTTTACCTCGTTCCTCAAGTCACAGCTGATCCAATGAGCGATCTAGCTCCTCCCGACAGACACTACAAAGTCCCTACTTAATCACTGCATGGGCCATCATCTTGCCTTCAGAAGACTGCGTCACCCCTTCTACTGGATCGATTTGTTGGAGGAAGATTGTTGTTCAGCCCTTTCGACTCAGAACCTCGCTTCTCCAGCAAAACCTCGGACTTTTGACAAATACTTTGCATTGCCACTGCAAGTGACCCTCCTGGCCTGTGTGAGCACTGCGTGAGCCCCTCCTGGGTTGCGTAGGCCTCTGCGCTGCCTCTCTGTCATGTACTCTTTGAATTGGAACTCCTTTCTGATCCAAATCTCTTCTTCTGCCCCTCTCACTACAACTCAGATCACCTATTCAATTTTCTCAGCAAACCTCACCCCCGAAATCGAACCGACTGATCACTTGGTGTATCTCCAATTGACCCTCGAGCCTCCTCTTATACTTTTCCTGTTGATGAATCAACGACCGAAATTAAGTCCCTAATCAACGACTAAGATTAAAACAAACTTGATCCTTGTCTCTTAGAAACTTCTCACCCATATTTTTATTAATACCCATTAATATTTTTATTTTCCTAAGTTTAGACTTAGGAACCCCATTAAAAACATTAATTATTTTAATAACTCACAATCTGGGTGGAATTTCTCCAAACAATTTCTGGGTCATGGAGATCTTATGTATTCTATCCCCTCCACAAAATTTCAGAGCTAGAGCACATCCGATGCTACCCAAAATCAACACTCCCTCTTAGCGAGGAATGTGCTCTAACAATCTCCCCAATAGAAGTACCACACTGATCCACGACATCGATCCTCTGCGCTACTGATGCTTGGCCTGTTGCCCTTCATACATAGCACTGCTACAACCTGTACTGCTTCCCATGACACTGCCACTATCACTGCTACATCTGTACTGTTGCTCCTCCTCATATGCTGCATCATGTTGCCCATAGCAGTGCCACTGCTAATTGCTGCACTGCAACTCAGTTGCTAAGAAGTAAGCAACTGAAAAGGTCACCAAAAGATGACATGCTGGTTAGTCTAGATACCCCATGATGTTGAAGCTACCTCTGCCGCTAATTTGTGCTGACTCTCTGATGCTATTGCGTTGTTGTTCTATCTGCTTTGTGCCTCCCGCACTGCTCAACACTCAATTGCGCTGCTTCAGATTTTGGCACTAGCTCTACCACTGTCGCTCCATCATCCCTCGCACCAATTGAGTCTCGTCATTCTGCTACTGTCATTAAGGGCTCCCGTAGCTGTATGTGATCCAAGAGTTTGGGTACCTCAAGGATCCCGCCCCTGTGTAGTCCTCCTGAGTACAACTCAATGTCGCCCCACCTCTTCTCTAGAGGTGCATGAGCACTCATGGCGCAATCGTCATCCTTGCCTTCTCCGTCAGCTTTCGCTGGAGCAGCCTTCGAGTCAGACTTCTCTTCCTTGCCCTTCTTTTGAGGACACTGTGTTGCGAAATGTCCCAGTTCCCCACACCCGAAGCATCTGATTTTGGTTATCCCTTTTTCTTCCTCTTTTGCTGCCCTTGCTGTCCCGATAGAGTTGCATCCTCCTCCTCCTCCTTCTTGGATCTGACTCCTTTGCCGCTACTTCTTGGCTTGGCTAACCGCTTGATCTCTTCTTGTCGAAGAGCTGTCCACATCTCCTCCCAACTAGGAAGAGAAGCCCTGCCCAAAATTCTCTGGACAAAGGTCTCCCAGTCTTCAGTGACTGCATGCAGGGCAATCCTGACCATGAACTCAAGATCTGGTGTAGACCCCACGGAAGTCAGCTGGTCTCGAATCCTTTGCAACCTGAGAAGGAAGGGATCAATTTCTTCTCCCTTCTGCATCTGATACTGTCTCAGTTGGTTCTCAAGCAACATCTTCGGTTGAACGGAAGTTCCCTCATACAAGGTGGTGAAGGCCTCTCACATCTCCCTTGTTGTTTCCTTTTCAATATTATGTGGGACCACATGTTCCTTGACCCTGTCCAAAATCATGCACTTCGCCTTCGCTTGAGCCTCCTTGTATTTCTTGAGAGGATCAGCATCGACTGGAACAACAACCACTTTCAAGGCATAATCCTTGATGCGATTCTTGTTCAAGATTGCTAGGATCCTAGCCTTCCAGATGACAAAGTTGGATGCTCCATCCAATTTGTCCTGATCCCTCAGTCCATTAACTGCCATCTTTGCTCAAATGAGTGTCAAACAAGTTCTTTTCTCCCTCTCTCGATGCTACCCCAACAAGACTCGGATTTGGATTTCTTTGGCGCTAGAAATCCTCTAAGGAACAAGTTCCTTCTATACTCCCCTTGAGTCCTGATTTCCTTCACGAAATCCTCCAGCCAAATAATGTTGAATCACCCCTTCTCCAATCCTCCTTTGTTGCTGCTCAGCAACCCGGACCTACATTTCTTTGGCAAGAAATCCGTTAAGGCAATGACTCCCTCTACCTTGGTTTTGTCTCCACAGACACTATTCTGCAACAACAACAACGTCCCACCAGCACCACAAATCGAATTTGCACTGCTCCTACGGCCCCGACAACTGACTGATTTGAGCCCCTCAGGCTCTGTGCTGACCCAAAGAGTTGACGCAGTCACTGCATGAGCTCCTCTCAGCTATTGCATCTCCTCCTCCTGGCTCAGAAAGCTGATGCAGGCATTGTGTGAGCTTCTGCGTTACTCCTCTGGCACTACGTCACTCCTTCAGCTGCTACGCTGGCTCTGAAACAACGTTGTCACTCGAGACAGCGGCCTCTTTGCAACAAATTTGTTGGATCTCCCGGCTGATGGCTTCAGTGTCCTATGATCTGCAATGCTCTGATACCATGTGAAAATTTCTGAATCTCGACACAGAAATCCTACTGCAGTTACTGGTTTAGCATCTCCTACTTGTTATTTCATTCAACAAGTTATTTAATTTATAAACAGTGATGAAAAACACTACTGCAAACTACATTGACATACAGATCATAAACTGAAACAATAGATGAGACAAACACACAAGGGACACCACTATTTTTGGACAACACGTCCCCAGAAAAACCCAATGCGGGAAAACCGGTGCAGCAGATAAAGGGTTTGTATTATTAAGTAAGCAAAATTTGAGTACAATAGGTTGCCTCTCCCACCGACTAACCTTTCAGAGAAATCACGGCAACAAGAAATACATACGAGGGTTTACCTCATTCCTCAAGTCATAGCTGATCCAATGAGCGATCTAGTTCCTCCCGGCAGATACTGTGAAGTCCCTATGCAATCACTGCATGGGCCATCGTCTTGCCTTTAGAAGAATGCATCACCCCTTCTACTGGATCGATTTGCTGGAGGAAGATTGTTGTTCAGCCCTTCTAGCTCAGAACCTCGCTTCTCCAGCAAAACCTTAGACTTCTGACATATACTCTGCATTGCCACTGCAAGAGACCCTCCTGGCCCGCGTCAGCACTGTGTGAGCCCCTCTTGGGCTGCGTAGGCCTCTGCGCAGCCTCTCTGATGCTACTGTTGCCTCTCTGCCATATACTCTTTGGCTCGGAACTCCTTTCTGATCCAAATCTTTGCTTCTACCCCTCTCACTGCAACTCAGATCACCTATTCGATTTTCTCAACAAACCTCGCCCTAGAAAAATCGAACTGACTGATCACTCGATGTATCTCCAACTAACCCTCAAGCCTCCTCTTATACTTTTCCTGTTGATGAATCAACGGCCGAGATTAAGTTCCTAATCAATGGCTAAGATTAAAACAGACTTGATCCTCATCTTTTAGAAGCTTCTCACCCATATTTTTATTAATACCCATTAATATTTTTATTTTCCTAAGTTTAGACTTAGGAACCCCATTAAAAATATTAATTATTTTAATAACTCACAATCTGGGTGGAATTTCTCCAAACTATTTCTGGGTCTTGGAAATATTATGTATTCTAGCCCCTCCACAAAATTTCGGAGCTAGAACACATCCGATGCTACCTAAAATCAATAGCTCACACGTGTGAACCACCAACATCAAATCAAGAGAAAAACACAGCGTTTTTGACCAGTCAACTTCAAACACGTTTTCTGAGCAAATGAAAGTGAATTTCAGAAAACGAAAACATGGGTTTTGTTCAGCACGGGCCCAATTAGGTTCTTGATGAGTAGTTTTCTCAAATTCGTAACCATTTGAGATATTTTCGAAGATCTTAGGAGCCTTATTTTGTAGATTACATGGATATAAGGTTTTTCAAATTGTCATTTAATGCACACTCAACAAATTCGTGGCAAGAATATGATTATGAACATATTTGGGCTCATCTTTTATCCTAAAATTCTTCAAAACATATTTGATTTTATTCTCAAATTGATTTGTTGAGATCTCATGGCATATTTCATGCAATGAAAGTATGAATTTCTAGTTGCTTCAAAGATCTATAAAACCACTGCAATCTATTTGATGAGGGGGAGATTATTGTTTGAAAAACTTTGTTTTGCAATTATAAAATTTGTTTATTTCCATTTCCTTGTTTTGCAATTCAAATGTGTGAATAATCAACTTGTGAAGGCATTGTTTTAATACCTGCTTCTCGTAGGAGGCCCCCCTTGAGACAATAAGGTTTGCTTCTGATTTTTAATCTAGTATTTCGTTTTATGTTTCTTGTGGAATTTCATTAGCTTAAATTTTGATTTATGTTGTTAATTTTTCCTGGTAGATTAATCTAATTGATTTCATCATTGTGAAGATTTCTTATGCACATGGACTAAGTTTAGGTTCATTTAGATTCATAACATAGTTTTACATTACAGTTTTGAATGGAGATGATCTTTCTTTTTGTTACGAAGTAGACACTTTTAGAGTGTGCTTTCAATTTCAGCAAGTGTGATGTGATTTCATTCAAGCAAGAGAGGTTTTATTTTAGTGTGAGCAAGTGTGATTTCCTTCAAGCAAGCGTGAGTTTATTTCAAGCAAGTGTGATTTTATTTCAAGCAGGTGTGATTTCATATTCAAACAAGTGTGTGTAATTTCATTCAAAAGCAAAAGTGTGGTTTTGATTTCCTTTAAAAGTAAAGTGTGGATTTTTAAAAAACAAGCATGTTATTCATTTCTAGAAGAATGTAATCTTTCTTTTAATAATAGGCAATAGAACCAATCTCATAACTATTAGACAAACATGTGCATTTTGGTATTTCAAATTAACTTAGAAATTATGAGTGACAAAGACTCCTAGCACATACAATGCACATACATTTCAGCAGTTTACTAGCCTTGGTTGATCATTCATGTAAGTAATTTAACAATCAATTAAATTACCAAACATTTTGACGTTGTTTCCGGGGAAGTGTATATAGGAGTCCTTTTCTTTTCATTAAAAAAAAAAAAGAAAAAACTTCAGTCACCTACAACCCCCACTATATCACGTGATGCAATAAGAGTCACACATCCACATCATGAATTCTTATTTTTGCAAGTAGAAGAAGAGGTAAAAAAGAGGTTGAAGAAATGGATGGAGATGATGACAATTAGGAAAATCCTTTTGGATTTCCCATTCAAGAATCTAATGTCAATGCTCATATGAAGAACATCCCTCCATCCATACTTCCTAACTTCAAAGGTTTGAGATCAAAAGACCCGGAAACGTTTCTTTTTGAATTTGAAATAATTTGTAGATCTTATGGCTACTCATTACACATTAAAAAATTGAATTTGTTTCCAACAACATTGAAGGATAGAGCTCTTAGATGGTTCATGACTTTAGGAACAAATTTTATAAGAACATGGGATGTATTTTTGGAAAAATATAAAGATTATTGCATACACCATGACCTTAGAAATGAATTCTTTAAGATGAACCAAAAAGAGGATGAAAGCCTAGAGGATTTAGTGGAGAGATTTACTTATAATATCAAAAGATATAAATTGCATAATTTAGAATCAGACACATTAAAAACTCTCCTACTAAATGCTATAAAGGATGAATGGATTGATCTCCTTAACCTGGTGGGAAAAGAAAATGTCTCTCAATTGTCATTTCAAGAGATTTGTGAACTGTGCAAGAACATATCAAGAAGAAAAGCAAAGTATGGAAGATCCCCTCAGGATCTAGTTATGGAAAGAGTAAGTCATCATCAGTATTGGTAAGTCAAACTAAACTTAACAATTTGCTAGACAATTTTGGTAATTTAAATGAACAAATTGATATGCTAAGAATGCAAAACAAGCAAAAAGTTGAGAATGTTGCTTCATTTATATTTTTCCCTAAATGCATAAAGAAACATGCTTTGCATGAATGTCCACTTGATAACATTAAAATTTGTGAGATCTGTGCAGGAGCACATAGTGTGGAAAAACTCTGCAAAAAATAGGGATTAAATCTTAAAATTGCGATTTTTTCAACAAAACGATTTAATCCTCTGATTTTCTGCAGACTTTTTCAGAAACGAAAAAATCCCGATTTATTCGTTATATGCCCGATTTTATCGGGGGTCGACCCAAAAAGTCTGTTGTCTTGAGAGTTGAAACTCAGACAAGACTCAAGATTCAGGGGTTGATTCACTATTTTGATATGTGATGTAGCACTAGACTTCATATACATATTATATATTAGCTTTCTTTACATGTTTATGTGGAAATGCATTTATTTGATGTTGTGGATACTCTAGATGTTAAAAAAATTAAAAAATTGAATATTTTTGTGTTTTTTTAATTTTGTCGACTTTTTCAAAAAAATCCCAACTTTAACGAGTTTTTCAACTTTTGGACCCTTGCCGAGTTAATCTCGACTTCGACTTTTTCCACATTGGCACATACTACTAAAGATTGTCCATCATTACCAGGGTTAAAGGCAGTTTACCATGGAGCAAATCAAACGCTGGAACAATCTTGTTATGTAGCTCCAAGAATTGTTGATTTGTGGTAGCATCGAATGTTCTCTAGCCACAAAAATTGGTGGAGAGGCTAAGGCACATGAGATCTCCAATACCCAGAAAGGGTTTGGGTATATTTTAAATAGTTTGGGAGATATTAAAATAATTAATAATTTTAATGGAGTCCCTAAGTCTAAACTTAGACAAATTAAAATATTAATGTGAATTATTATAAAACTGTGTTAGAATGGTCCAAAAGTCATGGATCAAGCCAGATCTAATCTTAGCCGTTGATTAGGGACTTGATCTCGGCCGTTGATGTGTCAACGAGAAAAGTATAAGAGGAGGCTTGAGGGTCACTGGGAGAACACACCAAGAGATCAAGATTTCGATTTTCTGGGGCTGGGTTTGCTGAGAAAGTTGAGAGAGTGATCAGGAGTTGTAGTTGAGGGGAAGTGAATACAGAAGCAGAGAGGCAGAGATAGTACCGGGAGGAACAGCGCAGTCGCCGGGGAGAGGGACGCAGAAGCAGCCAAGGGTTCACGCAGAGGCAGTCAGGAGCTGCATAGTGCTTCAGAGGGCCAGCGTAGCTGATGCAGAGGGCCAGAAGACTGACGCAGTGCCTCTAGAGGCTGACGTAGGCGAAGCTAGGGTGACGTTGGGCTAATGCTGGGCTAGAGAGAGGTTGACGCTAGGGTTTCGTGGGGCAGATTGGAGCTGTGGAGTTGCTGGAGTGTTTATCCGGGGTTTCAGCCGGAATATCTTCCTCCGAGTAGAGAGGTACTACTACCGAGATTTTTCTTTGTTGGGTGAGTTGGATTTGGCACCCAGATTGTATTGTAAAACTGCTTAATAAATCAAACCTTCAGATAGTTGCACCGATTTTCCTGCATTGGGTTTTTTCGGGGACATTAGTCCAAAAACAACGGTGTCATTTGTGTGCTTGTTTCTATTTCCTTCATTTGATGATCTGTAATATGTTGAGCATGTACTTGTGCTTATTTTCAGTATTTACATGGTAAATAACTTGTTAATTAATCAGAACAAGTAGGAAGAAATAAACCAGTAAGTACATGGAGGGTTTC
This sequence comes from Pinus taeda, assembly GCA_000404065.3. Classification (NCBI taxonomy): domain Eukaryota; kingdom Viridiplantae; phylum Streptophyta; class Pinopsida; order Pinales; family Pinaceae; genus Pinus; species Pinus taeda. The sequence goes on along the minus strand of APFE030607927.1, from coordinate 34,640 downwards.
TGATTGTTAGACTTCGAAACTTCAACATGGTATCAGAGCATGGTTGCAGATCACAGGAGAACTGAGTACATTAGCCGAGTAGAGCAACAACAGCAGACAAAAGCTGTCCTGAGTGACAAAAGTTGTTCCTAGCAGAGTAGCAGCAAGGTAAGGGTGACGCAGTGCCTGCATCATCAAGGTTGAGCCAGGAAGAGACAACGCAGAGGCTGAGGGAGGCAAAGGCAGGCTCATGCAGAGGTCAGGAGGGTTGACGCAGTTGGCTGAGGAGGCTGATTTGCTGGTGCCGGGATTGCACAGCGCCTAGGAGCTCTAACTTCGTGTTGCTGGGGTTTAGGAGGTTGTGGGTAAGTTGCAGAGTGGAGCTGGTGGGGTACTGTAGTTATAACAGCACCTAAAAGGGCAAGGCCATGGAGGAGGGAGATTGCTACCGAGGGTTTCTAGCCGAGAAATCCGGATTAGTGGTGCAGCTGCACAAAAAATCAGAGTGAAGGCATCTCGACATTGGTAGAAGGGTTTCTAGGAGGGAAATCGAGGCTCAGAGGGAGTCACATTGAGAACTTCAAGGAGGGAAGTAGAGGAGCGAGATGGCAGTGAATGGGGTAATAGACCAGGACAAGCTGGACGGAGCCTCAAACTTCGTAGTCTGGAAGGTGAGAGCCTTATCCGTTCTAGATAGAAATCGTGTCAAGCACTTCGCCTTGAGGACGATATTTATCCCAGTTGACCCAGCTGATAACAAAAAGTACGAGGAGGCAATGGCGATGGCCAAGAGCATTATCCTTGACGGGGTCAAGGACCATGTGGAACCACATATTGTCGAAAAGGAAACGACACATGAGATGTGGGAGGCCCTAAAGAAATTGTACCAACATACTTCTGTGCAGAGAAGCATGTTACTAGAAAATCAGTTGCGGTCATACCAAATGAAGAAGGGAGAATAGATCGACCTCTTCTTCGGTCGATTGAAGGAGATCCGGGATTAGCGACTTCCATAGGGGCCATGCCAGATCTAGAATTGATGGTGAGAACAACCCTGAATGTAGTCTCTAAAGACTGGGAGGTGTTTGTCTAGAGTATACTGGGCAGGGCGACCCTTCTAGATTGGGAGGAAATGTGGGCGGCTCTTTGCCAAGAAGAGATCAAAAGGCTAAGCAATATGGGAAGCAGCGGCAAGGGGATCAGAATCAAGAAGTAGGAGGAGGTGGATGCTGCCCTAGCATCTGAGGGAAAGCAAGAGAAATGGAAGAAGAAGGACCTCTCCAAGGTAAAATGCTTCAACTGTGGGGAGCTGGGTCATTATGCGACCCAGTGTCCAAGGAAGAAGAGTAAGGCAGAGGCCTCCGAAACCAAGGTTGTGCCAACAAGGGCAGACAAGGAGCTATGGTGCAGGATTCCCAGGACAGTGTAAGGCAGCAATGCGAGAAGCAAGGGAGTGTTGCACCAGTGTAGGATGGTACAAAGAGGTGTGCAACAGTGCGAGATGCAGGGAGTTGCTGCAGCAACGCAGAGGTCAAAGAGGGAGCACTTGTCGGCGACAGAGGGAGTTTCAGCATTGGGGGTGTCTCTAGTCGGACAGAGATGTCAGATTTGGGAGATCAGTTACTTACTTCTTAGTAACTGAGTTGCAGTGCAGAAGTTAGCAGTGGTAGTGCTATGGGAAGCACGATGCAACATGATGAGAGGAGTTGCAATGCAGATGCAGTAGTGGCAGTGGCAGGGCCATGGGCAACAGCACAGATACAGAGGGAGTTGCAGTACAGATGCAGTAGTGGTAGTGGCAAGGCCATGGGTAGTAGTATAGGATGCAGCAGTGCAGATGATGCGCAACAGACCTAGCATCAGCACATGGACCGATGTCGGATGATCAGGGTGATACTCAGTGAGGAGTATTGCTAGAACACAGTCCTCGCTAAGAGGGAGTGTTGATTTGGGGTAGCATCGGATGTGCTTTAGCCACAAAAATTGGTGGAGAGGCTAAGGCACATGAGATCTGCAATACCCAGAAAGGGTTTAGGCAGATTCTAAACAGTTTGGGAGATATTAAAATAATTAATAATTATAATGGAGTCCCTAAGTCTAAACTTAGGCAAATTAAAATATTAATGTGAATTAATATAAAACTGTGTTAGAATGGTCCAAAAGTCATGGATCAAGCCAGATCTAATCTTAGCCATTGATTATGGACTTAATCTCGGCCATTGATGTGTCAACGAGAAAAGTATAAGAGGAGGCTTGAGGGTCACTTGGAGAACACACCAAGAGATCAAATTTCGACTTTCTGGGGTTGGGTTTGCTGAGAAAGTTGAGAGAGTGATCAGGAGTTGCAACTGGTGGGCAGTGAACACAGAAGCAGAGAGGCAGAGATAGCACTGGGAGGAACAACGCAGTAGCCGAGGAGAGGGACGCAGAAGCAGCCAAGGGTTCATGTAGAGCTAGCTAGGCTCACGCAGAGGCAGCTAGGAGCTGCGCAGTGCTTCCGAGGGCCAGAGTAGCTGACATAGAGGGCTAGAAGATTAATGCAGTGCCTGCAGAGGCTGACGCAGGCGAAGCCAGGGTGATGCTGGGCTAACGTTGGGAGAGAGAGAGGCTGATGCAGTCCCTAGAGGCTGACGCTGGGGTTTCGTGGGGCAGATTGGAGTTGTGGAGTTGCCAGAGTGTTTATTCGGGGTTTCAGCCGAAATATCTGCCTCCAAGTAGAGAGGTACTACTACCGAGATTTTTCTCTGTTGGGTGAGCTGGATTTGGCACCCAAATTGTATTTTTAAACTGCTTAATAAATCAAACCCTCAGATAGTTGCACCGGTTTTCTCGCATTGGGTTTTTCCAGGGACATTAGTCCAAAAACAACGGTGTCACTTGTGTGCTTGTTTCTATTTCCTTCAGTTGATGATCTATAATATGTTGATCATGTACTTGTGTTTATTTTCAGTATTTATATGGTAAATAACTTGTTAATTAATCAGAACAAGTAGGAAGAAATAAACCAGTAAGTACATGGAGGGTTTCTGACTGTTAGACTTAGAAACTTCAACAAGAAGACCATGTCAGCCTCATCAAACTAGTATGATGCAAGATCTTATTTCACAATTCAGGGTTATGTACAACAATCTCAAAGTAATTGGCAAACACCCTTGCCTTGGCAACCTTGGCCATCTCAATCCCAATCTCAAAACCAATCTTGGCAACAAGGTTGGCAAGGGCCATATAGAGGAAATCCACCATATCCTCAATCTTTCCCTCACTATCCTTAATATCAATATCAATATCAATGTTATCCATACCATTCACCTCCATCACAACATCAATTTCACCATCAATCAACCTCAATTCAAACTTTCTCATTACCACCTACACAAACACCCCAAAGATCCATTCCCACTCCACTACCTGCGCAACCATTTCAAATTCCCAACAATAAAATACCTCAATCCACTTACAATGTTGAGATATTGCATAATGATTCACCAACTGCCATTGAAGAACAACAACCAGAAGAAGAAGATTCAGATAAGGTCCAAGAATCATGGATGCCTGTCGATAAAGAGTAGTTGTTGGAACCCAAGATTGAAAAGTTTCATGCATGCCTATCACCAAATTCTACGAATGGAGATCACATCTCTAAAGACTTGCATGGCATGATAGCAGCAAGCCAAGGAAGACAAGATTACATTGAATCATGGTTCAAGACAGTCATCGGATCCCAATGCTCAATTCTTCAATATTTTTTGACATCATCTCAATCAAGGCAACTAGTCTCTCATATAATGGTACATATCAAAGAGTATATTTCAAACCTGCATATGAGATTATCTATCATCTTGTTACACACATGGTTCAATTGGAAGTATTCATATACTTAAACGAGATTTCTTTTTCAAGTAGAGTAGGACATATAAAAAATAAAAAATAAAAAAGTAAAGAGAAAAATAAGTCCTATTGTGAAAACCAGCTTGCTGCCGCAATTGGACATGAGCTTTGCTTGAAAACCAGGCAACTAGCGAGCAAAGATCACAATAAGTTCCGCAATTTTATGATGGTTTCAATATTTTATTATGGTTCTTCAAATCATTTTTGGTTCTATGCTTGAGTTGGCTGATGTGGGATTCCTTAAGGCCCACCTTCCAATAGATCTTGTCCCATCAACCTCAACATCTTATCTGGGATCATGATCAAAGATTATTTGGAGTGCCTTGGAACTTGCATACATCAATGGCAAGCCTCCTCGTTGACAACAATGGGAATACAACAATGTCTCTTGATTGTCAAATCTTGCAGGTGATTCGACTTCGACACATTCATTCGTCCCTGTCAAGATGCACTCAGGTACCTTGACACTCATTTACATTATCGGTGAGTTGTCTCGCATTGGTTAATGGTTTTCATCAATGATCAGTAATCTAGTGATTTCTTTCCACGCTCGACTTCGACACATTCATTCGCATGGTAAGAATTGTACCATGAATTTTGGTTTTGGATGAAGACTATACGGTTTTATGGAATCAACAACAACTTGCAGCAATACATTTTATTGGTTTCTTGTAGCATCATATTCATCATGTTTTTCAACAATAGCGTGATAGCACCATTACAACTCTTTTTCATTCATTTCCTTTTCAAAGAAAATCAATAAAATTGGGCCGATTTCAGTCAATATGCATTATGTTTCATGGTTTCTACTTCAGCATGCAGTACACAATCCAAATCAGCAATTCAAACTTGAAGAAAACAACTTTTTGCAAAAATTGACATTTTCTGCAACAACTATGGAAAGTTGCAGTTTTAACTTTTTATAGTTGTTGTTGTAACAACCTGTTTTTACTGTAGCAGCTTGTTCCAGAGGCAATTTTGGCACAAATATTGCAAGAGGTTGGGGCAGAAATAAAAAATTCTGAGCTTCTGGGTTTTCTCAGACTATGTTAAATTGAGTAAGATATGGGAAAAAATTTTAAAAAGTGAAATTTCTAGGACTTTTCAGCGGGCTTTTAAGGTGGATTTTCATTTTTCACGATTGTGGACAGATTAGGCCATATTTCGGTATTTTTGCATAGTAGCATCTTTTCTTCATCAAAATGGGATTCTGAAGGCATGAGACGGTAAAAAAGGTAAAAATACACCATTTCCCTTTTGAAGCACTCAACTTGGCCTTAAAATTAGTTTGTGGCATATGTTTTTGTGCAATATTGGATGGCATGAAAAGTCTTTTTCAGAATTTTCAAAAGCCCAAGATTCAAGAATCTATTTGCCGGTAGAATGGTTTTATTCCAACATCTACAGCCATTACTTCAGCATTTCAAGTTCTTTAAAAGATAAACTTGAGGTAAAAACTTGCATAATGCTTCTAAGTTTTTAGTTTATTAAAAATTTAAGAAAATGTGATAAATAACCACTTAAATTACCATTCTTACAAACTATCTTCTCCATCATTGACCTAGTCCTCAACCATGATTTTCATCATTAACTTAACCCTCAACCATCTTTTCTATCATTAATCTATCCTTCATACCAAATTCATGCTCTATCCACAAGTTTTGTCATCAAGAAATAGTGTGCAATATATTCAAAAGTCATCATGCAAATATTATGAGTATGAAAGCTTGGCCTGGCAGAGATCCATAGTGAAGTCACCATGAATGTCTTATAGTCCTTGAGTTTGAAATATGATATCAGTGGTGAAATGTTAATATACAAGCTTATGATGTGTTTAAGAGTTGGGTCCAAGACAAATTTGAAATGTTTGGAGCAAAGGTTGATTGACTACATGCTTGTGAAGGAATGAAAGCATTAGTTGGTGGTTATCACTTTTATCGTGCATAAATGAAAGACCTCAATGTCTTATTTTGCGATGTTTTGATCGATTGTCTATTTCTTTAAAAGAGAAAATAGATGCATGCACTCCTTTCTTAGATCATTTGTTGAAAAAATAGAGGTCAATGAAATTTGCTATGTTTTGACTCCTCTACTAGGCAAGAGATGGATTTAGCTAAGGTATGACCCCCGTTCTATGGCGAACGTGGTTTTCTTCTTATCTCTCTCGGCTATCCAAATCTGATGATAACCCAAAAAGTAATCTATATATTGAAGTCTGCACAGACAATATGCCTATAAAATGGAGTATCCTAGAGAGAGAGAGAGAGAGAGAGAGAGAGAGAGAGAGAGAGACAAATATGAGTTCATCCCCAAAGATCAAAGACAATGTTGTTTGCACCTTTGTATAAATTGCTGCACATTTTTCTCTTCTATGGGTACGAGATCACAAAGATGTTGTCTTGCAAGAATATATGCAACAAACAAGAACAAAATTTGAGTAAAAAGTGGAAGAAATTCGAGAGCAGGTTCTTCTGGCATCATAAAGCAAATGTGACAAGAGTTACTAGCAGCAACACAAATACTTTCTTTTCTTCACATCATCAGCACAAATCATTGATATCAAGGCTCAAGTAGAGGACAATAATAAGGATTAGGCAGAGGATACTAATATCCTATTTCAGCATATATAAAGAAGGCTTTGAGACACATCTCCAAAAGTATGGCAATGCACATGATTCACATTACAAAGAATTGAGTTAAGCATTGGATATGTTAAGTTGTTACTCCTTTCTATTAATGAAAATCAGTTTGAGTCCGCTTCATGATTTCTCGTAAGTGTATATCTGCCAAAATATATGGTCCTTCTTCTTCATATCTTTCACTTTCCTCTAGTTCACCTACTTTGGGATGATGTCAGCTGTTATTACTCCCAGTTACCACATTGCTTCAATCATTTCATCAACCATTTATTCCTCTTGGAATCTCTTCTATGGGTTCATTGTCCCTTGGTTGAAAAATCTTGTACGATGGAGATGGTTTTATTGGTTCAACTCCATTTCTTGGACACTTTATAGTCTATTTGCAACACAATTGGGTGGCGTGGATTCTAAGATGAATACAATAGAAGGAAAATACAAAAATAGTATATTTTGGGAGATGCTACTTCTTGGGAGTTGTATTTTACATGGTGTGCATTCATATTTTATTTTCTTTGATGTTTCCTTTTCCATTGAAACATTCAACTTTCAGATTTATGCATCAAAGAAGGGGGTGCTGGAAATTAACTTTATTCCATGGATTTGAGGCTTGGTGTGGACTGCAGTAAAGTGTTAAAAAAAAAAATATTTTATGGAAGCAATCAAGCAATTATCAAGGTTTCATTCTCTCATGATGTTAGCAAGGAGAAAGGACAGGTGATATAAGAAGAAATTCATTGATGAGATTAACCAACATCTTTTAAAGCAGCACTCTCCAAGAATGAAATAAGACAACCTTCTGGGGATAAAAAAAAGAGGCATGAGTTCATTTTTGGGACTCAATTTGCATGAGGAATGATCTAGGTGGATATTGGTGGCCACCCGCCTAATCCTCTTGGACCCCCACCATTGTTTTTTTCAGTTTCCTTAATTGTAGCACAATTTACTATTTTTGGCAGTTTTTCGGGTCCTGAAATTTCGAAGCTGTTTTGAGGCCCTAAACGATGTTTTTTGGGAATACCACTGGTGGCAAATACAAATTTTTAACTTAGTATTCGCTGTCAGCAGTTGTAATCCTCGGATAGATCTTTCTAATGAGGTACCGTGTGCATCAAACAAAGATCGTATGCCAAAGTTACGACCTTGGGAAGTTGATGTACCAACTTACCCCAACGGGGCCCATAGTTTGGCGTTTCATCTCCTAGGGTTAGGTTTTTGGATGTTTAGGGTTTTTCATTGTTTCTCAATAATAAATAGGCCTTCAAGCCTCATTGTAACACAATTCAGGGGCATGTAACCGCCACATCTCTTCTCAGAGACAAACTACCGTCGCCCTATTCAATATTAATGAAATGAAGTGTTATTTCTGTTGCATCTCGGTATTTATGGTTATATCTGTAATTTGTTGCGTTTCTGTTTAAATCCAGATCAGTGGTATCAGAGCAGTCTTCTCTTTCTTTGTTTTTCTTTGCATGTCCCCAACGAGGTCGGGGTATAAGGAGTTAGGGCTCGATTTGGTTGAACCTTTGAAAGATCAGCCTGGCAAACCCCGACAGCCGCCCATGGGGGAAGAAAAGAAAGATGAGGGAGCAGGAGATCTTATCAAAATATTGCTCGAGGAGGCCCTCGAGAAACAAAGGAATGCGATGATGGATAACGTTGCCCAGATCCTTCAACGGTTGCCCACCAGTGGCGCATCCATCTCCAGCAGCCACTCTGGAGGCGCCACTCCTTTTAAGGGACAAGTAAACTTTGACACTCCCATATTTAAGGGCCAAATAGATGCAGATGCCATAGATAAATGGTTAAACCTGCTAGAAGGATATTTTTCTTTTCATGATTTTTCCAGTCAGGAAAAGATTACTTTTGCTCTTCTCAAAGTTGCCCCCCACATCAAGGACTGGTGGGAAACCTACTGTGAGTAGAAGGATGGAAGTGCACCATCACTATTTTCAGCCGCACCCACTCGGAATTTGTTCTAGTACGCCTTCAAGGAGTAGTATTACCCTGTTGAGAGCTATGAGGATAAATACATAAAGTAGACCACGTTGTGGCAGGGAAGGGACCAAGATGTGTTAGAGTTTACCAATGTTTTTCATACCCTTCACACGAAGTTGGGTATCAAGGATTTTGAGAAACATTTGGTACTCAAATACTGCGGTTGCCTACTGAGGTACATCTAGGATGAGATGAAGTTCTTGGACATCTCCTTGCTCGGCACGACATACTGATACGTTGTCAAGATCGAGCAGAAGCTTAAACAGAAAAAGCGAGACTTTGGATCTGCAAATCCGAAGCAAGGGAAAGGTGCCCCCGAACCGAAGAACAAAGGACAAAGCCAAGGTGGGGCGGCCCAGGACAACCCACCAAAGCCGCAAGAAAAGAACAACACCGCGAAGCCGAAGAAATACATGGGAAAGTGGTGTGAGTTCCATAAGAGCTCCACTCACAACACAAGTGAGTGTCGGGACAAGTAGTCACTGGTGGCCAAGCTGAAGACTTCTGAATGAGATGCATGTTCCGACTCTGAGTCAGAACCGACAAGGGCAATGACAAAGGGAAGCAAATTATTGATGCGGAGCCCAACACCATTGTTGCCACCACGAAGATCTAGAAGGAGGAACCTGAAGACCTAGAGGAGGAGGAGCGCATCTTCCACTCTCAGATGTGGGTAAAGGGTTCCCCGCTACAGTTCATTGTTGATATTAGGAGCCAAAAGAACCTCATTTCAGCAGAGGTCGTGAAGCGACTGGGCTTACCAACCACAACACACCCACAGCCATACACCATCGGGTGGCTTCACTAAGGATGGGATCTTTGCGTCAGCCAACAGTGTTGCCTTCCATACAGCATCAAGCCCTTCATGGATGAGGTATTATGTGACATTGCTCCTCTTGATGTTTGTGATATATTATTAGGCCAACCATACTTGCGGAAGCAACATGCTATGTATGAGTGGAGGCCTCGCATTGTTATTGTTACCTTGGGAAATAAGGTGTACAGAATACCAGAGGTAGCACCGCCTGCTGCCATCTCTTTGGTTAGTGCAAAACAATGCAGTAAGCTCATTTCCAAAACTGGGAAATTTGTTTTCCTGATGATATGCCCTCAGGGAAAGAAGAAGATGGTGGCCGCGACCTCCAGACAGAGCCCCTCCGCATGACAACAACAGATGGACAAGTTCGTGGAGGAGTACAAGGACATCTTCACCACCCCTGCAGGGGTGCCTCTACACTGTCAGGTCAAACACTCCATCGATCTAACCCTAGGTGCGTCGTTGCCCAATGGACCCATCTATCGGCGCTCTATTCTAGAGAACGACGAAATCAAGAGGCAGATTCAAGAGCTGTTGTAGAAAGGTCACATACAGCCAAGTTCATCGCCCTATGGGAGCCCAATCGTGTTGGTACAGATGAAGGATGGGACGTGGAGACTTTGTATTGACTATTGGGCACTGAACAAGATCACTGTCTGGAATAGGTACCTGATCCCATAGATTGATGACCTTCTGGACCAACTCAAGGGGGCAAAATATTTCAGCAAGATTGACTTGAAGTCTGGATATCACCAGGTACCAATCGAACCCTCCGATGTGTGGAAGATTGCCTTCAAAACCAAGGAGGGACTTTTCAAGTGGCTGATTATGCCTTTCGGGTTGACGAATGCTTCTGCAACCTTCATGAGGCTGATGGATGACATCTTGCAGTCATTCACCAACTCATTTGTAGTGGTATACTTGGATGACATCCCGATCTTTAACTAGAGTTGGGAAGAGCATCTCTACCACATCTGATAGGTTCTCCAAACACTGTGACAACACAAGTTGCGTGCCAATTTGGAGAAATGCACTTTTGACATGACCCAGGTTTAGTATCTAGGATACATTATTGATGAATGGGGGTTGCATGTGGATCCAGCCAAGATCCAAGTCATTCGGGATTGGCCAACCCCAACCACTCTGACAGAGCTCCACAACTTTTTGGGTCTTGCCAGTTTTACCGCAGATTCGTGTTGGGGTTCTCTCATATCACTTGGCCCTTGAGTCAAGTCACCAAGGGAGGAGCGAAAGAAAAATTCTTTTGGTCTAAATCTCAACAGAAGGCATTCGCAGAGTTGAAACATCACCTCTGCTCTGCATCAGTGCTCACATTACCAGACTCGCAACAACCATTTGAGATCGAGAAGATGCCTCTGACTATGCTATTGGGGCAGTCCTTACCCAACAGGGGCATCCAATGGCATATCACTGTGAGACACTCTCAAACACAGTACGAAAGTATCCCACTTATGACAAAGAGATGTATTCCATTGTGCAGGCCTGCCGACAATGGAAGCATTACATTTTAGGGAAGGAAACAGTCATACACACAGAACACCGACTCCTGCAGTTCATACAAACGCAAGGGAAGTTGCAGAATGATTGCAATTAGGAGTGGTCCACGTACCTGCAACAGTTCCATTTGAATATCAAGTATAAGAAGGGCAACACCAATAATGCTGCAGACTGCCTCAACAGACCACCGATCATGGTGTTAACCACCGTGCCCAACTCTTGTGGGCACGAGACTTCTGATTGGCCACTTCTCTACAAAAGTGACCAAGAATTTGGCCACACATACCAGATGCTCTTGGAGGGTCAGAAAGTGCTAGATTTTCACCTCTAGGATGCACTGTTATGCCACCTGGGATACCTTTGTGTTCCTTCAAGCGAGCGTGCCAAGATGATTTGGGAAGTGCACTACAATCGGGTCGTTAGACATTTTAGGGTCGAGAAAACAGTGGCAGTACTGCACAAGTATTTCTACTGGTTGAATCTTCGACAGGATGTCGAGAAGTACATTAGATCCTGCATTACCTACGCCATTTCCAAACGGACCATCAAGAAGCAAGGCCTCTATACTCAGTTGCTTACCCCTAGTTGACCTTGGGAATCCATCTTCATGGATTATGTGTCGGACCTTCCTTCTACTAAACATGGCAACGATTGTGTTTTCGTGGTCATCGACAGATTCTTGAAGATGGCTATTATGGCAGCATACAAGAAGAATATCACAGTAGAAGCCACTGCTAAACTCTTCTTTGAACGAGTGTGGGTACACTTTGGGATCCCACAGTCTAACATCTTAGATCGGGACAACAGGTTCCTTAGTACATTTTGGTCCAGTCTCAGGTCGATGCTGGACACCAAGCTCACTAAGTCCACAGGTTTCCATGCCCAAGCTAATGGCCAAACAGAGGTCGTCAACAGGATGATCGTACACATTTTACGCATGTACAACTCAAAGCATCCATGCACATGGGATGAGAGCCTCCCTTATGTCCAGCACAGCTATAACCGGGCTCTCCACAACTCGACTGGCCACAACCCTTTTCAGGTGGGCCTAGTATTCTGGCCACTATGTCCCATTGATGTGGCCATACCATTTACAACTACTCAAATAGATTTGGCTCATGTCTAGTCTGAAGCCGACAAGGCAAACAACTTCATTGAGCACGTTCAGCACCTTCGCCAACAAGTCCATGATATCTTGGACAGAGCCAATGCTAAGTACAAGCAGCGACATGATCAACATTGGGTGCCACAAGTTCCAGGTGGGCGACAAAGTTTGGCTACATTTGCAGAAGGAGCGCCTCGTTGGGCCCCACCGTAAGCTTCCCCCGCTCTGATATGGTCCATACACCATCACCAAGGCAGTAGGGGATAATGCCTTCAAGCTCAGTATTCCACCATTCTTTGGTCTACACCCAGTGTTCAATGTGGACCGCCTTCGGCCCTACTGTCCACCATTGTTGGACACATCTGACATTGCAGAACAACTCACACTAACAAAGTTAAACCCCGATTGCATGGAACAAGCCACAACTGATCGGATCATAGACACAAAAATCAAGAACACCTGACAACAAAGCATCCAACTATATCGAGTTGTCAAAGCAAGCCAACTCCTTCACCAAGGCAAGTGGCTCACCAGGGACCAAGTTCAGCAGAAGTTTCCTCATCTCATGGAGGAATTCAATGCAATGGGGACCATTACTTCCTGGGGGGGAGGAATGATCCAGGTGGATATTGGTGGCAACCCGCCTATTCCACTTGGACCGCCACCATTGTTTCTTTCAGTTTTTCAGTTTCCTTAATTGTAGCACAGTTTACTATTTTTGGCAGTTTTTCGGGTATTGAACTTCTGGAGCCGTTTTGAGGCCCTAAACAATGTTTTTTGGGAAAATCACCAGTGATAGTAGTTGTAATCCTCAGATAGATATTTCTAACGAGGTATTGTGTGCTTCAAACGGATATCGTATGCCAAAGTTACGACCTTGGGAAGTTGATGTACCAATTTGCCCCAATGGGGCCCATAGTTTGGCATTTCATCTCCTCGGGTTAGGTTTTTGGATGTTTAGGGTTTTCCATTGTTTCTCAATAATAAATAGGCCTTCAAGCCTCATTGTAACACAGTTCAAAGGCATGCAGCTGCCACATCTCTTCTCAGAAACGAGCTGTCATCGCTTGAGCTAGTCTTATTTCCATTCTGTTTGTAAGCATATTTCAGTGTTTGATATTAATGAAATGAAGTCTTATTTCGGCTACATCTCAGTATTTATGGTTATATCTATAATTTGTTGCGTTCCTGTTTAAATCCGAATCAAGGACATGCAAAGATATCAATGTAGGGGAGATGTTGGGTCACTGATTTGTCATCATTTTCACTTGTCTTTGTCATTCATTAAGCCATTACTTCCAACCATCCATTGCACCATTTCACTCGCCACTATTTTCACCATAATTCTTCATGATGTGTCTCTATATGTCTAAGTGGTTAATTAACATCATTTTCCTTTATTTTTAGTAGATTAAGAAGAACTTGCTTGGTTTTACTAATGATAGTTTTGTGAGTGCAATTTTCTCCAACTTACTCAAGTTTTCGCAACTATCTTCATGGTTGAGATAGTAGCACCACTCTAGAAGGAAATACAACACATGGACATTGTTTTCGAAAGTTCCAATATGGATTTCTATTGGTCAAATACCACCCAGCTCGAACGTGTGGACCTCCAACATCAAATCAAGGGAAAAAAACAGCAGTTTTGACCAGTCAACTTCAAACGCATTTTCTGAGCAAATGAAAGAGAATTTCAGAAAATGAAAACATAATTACATGAGTGGAGGAGGGAGTAAATCATGGTATATGAGTTACCTTGACCTTTGTTTTTCCACCCTTCTTCATATGCCTTTTGCCTTTGATTGTTTTTTCTTCATAACTACCTGGGGCTCCAAGGGATGAGATCATGATGTGTAGGATATAGCAGTAGGTACCCATTTTTAAGGTTGGGCATTTCATCGCCCACCAGGGGCTAGGACAATCATGGGTTTCTCAATGTGGAGGGGGCTCAGCTAGGGCCCATAGGAACCGAGGCGATGGCCATAAATAAGGGTTAGAGCTCATGTTTGGCTTTTGCCCATTTGCTAAATTTGTATGTCTCAGCCATCTTTTGCATTTTGTGGTACATTTTCTATTGAGAGCGGCCAAATTATGCTTTTTATTTTCTTTTATCTACATCAATCTTCGGGGCATCGTTCCAGGCCCGACCTAGAGTGTGGACAAGGGGAGGGGGAGGCGAACCCTATGTGGACCTAGTGGAAACATGTGGACCCGAATGGGAAAGGTGATGAATGGGGTTAAAATGAGCAGAGGGGAGTGATGTGTATGGTGTCGGGAAATGGGACCACGCTACCAAAATCGAGATTTCCCATGTAATGCCAGCCCTAAAGCTAGTGGTCAGTGAAGAAGATCCCATGGGACTAGGATACAAGGCTAACCATCAAATTGCGCAGAGAAGACAAGAGTACAAACCTAGTCCACTCTTTCCATTGAACCCTCCCACCAATCCTTGCCCAAAAGGGTTCATGATAAATAAGCAAAATCACTCAACTACACCAATGAAAAGCCATACCTTCGGGGTTGGGAGGCCCACCTTCAAACATACGATCATAACAGATGGGCGAGGGACCACATGGTTGACTCAAGTGGCGGAGATAATGGCACATCGAGCTATTTGGTGGCTGCAAGGGGTTGTTGGCTGCTAGTTGATGACCATCTAGGAGAAAATTTTCTCCTATGCATACTACTCACAGATAGTGGGTAACATCTGGCTCCAACTAGGACATGATCTCTCTCGAGTGTGCACGAACATACTCAAATGGGGAGGTCATGAGAACACCAGCAATCTCTTGGGACCGCATACCTGTCACCTGCACATATCACAAGTTGAGCACAAGAAAAAACAATTTTAGTTCTAAATGCAATTTTAATCTAGCATGAGAATATCATATGATATTAGTTCTAATGTGAAAATCAATATGCAATGCATCCTACCTAACATGCATATGGTACAAAGCTAATACTAAGTGTAATCATAAAGCTAGTGTAACGAACATATTATCAAATAAATATGACAAGGTATGAGGGAATCACTTTTTGATGACTCAAAATGATGAACAAGAAATCCCTCGTCATATGATCTCAAGTGGCCTATATGATTACTCATGTAGCAAATCCTAAAGCGAGCGTGGACATAATCACATGGAGCATATGTGGGTGGGAGGTGGTAAATATGATATACGTTCGACATAAAAGGAAGTCGTAGAAGAAGGTACGTTAATCTAGAAGCGCGGAGCTTCCCTTCTAACCACAAGATGGAAGAATGAACGACCGGGTTCAAGAATTCCCTATCATTGTTCATGATATTATGCTTTGTGGATGCCACATGGTCATGATGGGAGGGAAAAGGAGAATGGGTAAAGGAAGGAGCACAACAAACAGGTCGCTCAATGTGATGGTCAGGTTGGAGAGGGGTGGTTATGGAGTGATCATAATCCTGAGGGTGTATCGGTGTAGGTAAACTTTGTGTTGCACGGGTTCGCGAACCCGAGGGTGGGGTTCTCGTCCTCAAGAACTGAGTGCTGGAATGGGTACCTTTCAAAAGAACTCGAAAGAACTTGGTACTTCCCATAAGAACCCGATACTTAGTATCTTTCGGCTGGGTTCTTTGGACGGGTTCGACGAAGCCCCAAAATGGGTGCGTGAGGGGTTCTTGACGACATTTTTCCTTTGTCCAGAAATCTTTTTCTTTTCACATTCCATGTAATGAATTGTCACTGGGTTAAATATATTCATGGAAGTTCAAAATTCCAGTATCAAACAAATGATAGAGAAATGATTTAGGTATCAGATATCCATATGATATATCATATGGAAGATAATCTCCTCTTGCCCAAGAGTAACTTCCAAATAATAAGTTTAATGCATCCTTAATTAACCAGTTCACTATAATGATATTTTTACAATTGAAGTTGGGTTTTAAAGATTGCTAGGTTAATGTAGCTAGATCGATGTACTGTAATTTTATCTGAATATGGTAGAATCATATTGGAAGGGCTATTATGTTATTTTTAGTGCAAACCCTATTCTCAGGCTTCATAGTTTACTGGGATGTAGTTTGTAGGTCCACTAAATATATAAGCTAAAGTGTTCGTCATGAAAGGATCAGTAGAAAGATGGCATTATGCTATCCGGAAACATTCTCTGAGGGACCGATAATAATGAATTTCCTGGAGATCAGCTTCACCTATAGGTATTCTTTGAATGATAGGAATCAAATCATCTTTTCTAGCATGAATATGTTGTACCTATCATTAACTTTATTATAGACCTTAACAACATTGTGTTTCAACTTAATACCAAAGTGTATGTGTATTTTAAAGAATTTTAGTCTGCCAGCCAGTGTCATAGATGAGTATCAAATTGTTAGGTTTCAAGTTTCAACTTAAACAAATGTTAACATGTAAGTTGGAAGATTTCAAAATTTATATATATTATAATTTATAAAATATATAATATATATAAATTATAATATACCCCTGTCGAACCCACGTACCTTGTTTCAAAAAGTGACGCACATGTCCTAGCACCCGTCTCCGAACCCACGTTTCTTAGCAACAAAGGTTAAACTATATCTGATGAGGAGCTCTTCCTTGAAACAATACTCAGGAGGGGAAAAGGGCTCATGGTCACTTGAGATCATATGACAAGGGAGGAGGGAATCACTTTTTGATGGCTCAAAATGATGAACAAGAAGGAAAGGCGATTGGGAAGGTGAGGTATTGTATTTAACGAGATTCTTTTCTTGAAAATCATATTCTTAAGACTCAAGTGATTTGAATATGCTCCCAGAATCATAAGGAACGCAGATAGGAGCAAGGGTCCTATCAATTCCATCATCTTTAGCATCAAAGATAGGGTTTTCCCAGAAAGGAGAATTGATTATCTCCAACGGACCTCTTCCATGCAAGGGAAAATAATAATCCTCCTTCCCAAGGGTATTGATGGATGTGTCATCATAAATAATGCCGGAGTGAAAGGGGAGGCCAATCTTAGCCTCATCCTCCATGTTGGTGTCATAAATGGGAACAAAATCAAATTAAGGACCAACAATTTCCCATTTTCCCTTTTCAATATGGAAGTAATCTCCAATATCAACTTCCAAGGGGCTAATGGGATCACCTTCCCCAAGGTTCTCAAAAGGAGAGTCATAAGGAGTAATATGCTTGAGAAAGGTAAGGTTAACCTCAACTTCACTTTCCATAGACTCATCCCTCCTAACATGTGTCCTCAAGATCATACCTTTCATCATGTGGACCCAGGGAGGACTCATCTTCTCGGTCATCTTCTAGATCGTGATGCTTAATGAAGGCTTGCTCTTGAATATTTAGTGTAGCGCATATATGAAAATGTCGGAGAAAGCCATCAAATAATTCCTCAATAGATGAGATGCTCCTAGGTTCATGATTATGCAACCATGAATAATGACCATGGAGGGATCTCATGAATAGTAGCATAAGGATATCTTGGTGGACCACTTTCATCTTTGAAGTATGTGTGCTAAATCTTTCTATATGACCAATTGCAGAGAGTGGATCAACATCAAATAAGGGTACTCCACGTACCATCTTCCCTGTGGCATGATTGGGGTGCCCAGGGAGGCTAGTGATGTCCAAAGCAGGAAAATCATCAAAGAAAGACATCCTATTGAGATATACATGTAGATTATGTAGGAGTTGCCAAGGTGAATTTAGAGATGCCTAAAGAAATGCTTGTTTCACCCTACAAGCATTGACCTTAAAGTTCAATGAAGAACTAGGGCTTTGTTCTTCCAATGGAGTTGCCAAGAACGATATACAATAATGTCGTAAGGGAACGAGACACATGCCTTGTGTCCCCGACAATGACGCCAAAGTGTTACCACTCAAACTAGCAGGGATCCTATAAAGAAACTACTAGGGTAAGGGGCAATGATGGAGCAATAGCCCACTGTCACCTCAGCTAAGGATCCCTGCTCTTTATGGACTTTCATCGATGGGAGGAGTCCTAGTATGAGAGGAATCATAAGAATGGATGGATCAATGAAAGATGTAAGGTGATTCCTAAATCCTATTCACAAGAGAGGCTCAAATAATTGGCTTGCTTGCATTGAGAGCAAGGTGACTGCTCTCTAAGAAGGGTTATGAGGATACCTAGACCTAGGGCTGGAGGATATGCCTTGACAAGGGGCTTCTTAGGCTTAAGGATCCTTATGGAGAAATGGATTCTATGTAATCCTTGTGGAATTTGAGTAGAGTTGTGGGACCACAAAGAACCCAAGTGGACCCAAACTAGGTCAAGGGTATGGAGTTGATCAATCAAGGAGGGTCTTGGCCTAATGAGGGAAGAGAATAGGATCAAAGGACTAATTTTCTTTGAGGGTTGAATATAATAATCCAAATGAGGACACTAACCCAAATCAACCTAGGGCAAGAATTGGTCTTATGGCTAGGGCTTGCTATATCTCAAGATTCCACTGTCAGATTTGCCTCAAACTTGGAGGACCTCTATAGAAAACCTCATTGCAGAAGTGGACCAAAAATCGAGGTGTTTGGATAGCTACAAAGAAATTCAATTGATGCCCTAGGTGACCCTCTAGGGTTAGGTCTAAAATTGGGACGAGTGAAGAAAAGAAAGGTAAATTTGACCACCAAGAGGACGTGAGGATCAATGCCTTGCTTAGGGGGCTTAATGGAGTCAAGATACACCTAGATTGAGGAATTTCGTGAGCTAAGGAGCCCTAATTCACCTTCGCTAGCCTACTCAAGGGCAGTAACTAGGTTATTAGAAATTTATACTTCAAATTTGCCAAATAGATGAAGTTTCGAGGTCTTTCAACTTAAGAGGTGCCTCTAGGAACATTAACCCAGCCCCTCAAGAGCAACACATGCATGAAATCACTTATTCAAAGGTCCCAAAGGAATTTTGCATTACATTAACCCATACAAGAATAATGATAACAATATACATGCATTTGACAAGTAAGATAACAAGAATAGCATTAAAAGTTCACTTACATGAGAGAGAAAGTATACCCTTTCATCAACTTTCCATTATGTTACCCACCACTTTGTGGGTGATATCCTCAAGAGAAATTTTTTCTCCATGATGAGCCTCAGCCAGCAGCCAGCAATGCCTTGATGCCTCCTACTAGCTCGTTGTGCCATTTCTCTGCCACCTAAGCCAACCATGTGGTCCCTCACCCACCTGTACTGATCGTATGTTTGAAGGTGGGCCTCTCGAATCTAAAGGTATGTCTTGTCATTTGGTAATTGAGTATTGGGTTTACTTATCATGGATACTTCTGGGTATGGGTTGATGGGGGGATTTGGCAGAAAGAGTGGGCTTAGTTTGTGCTTTTGTCCCCTTGACCCCTTTTGGTTGTTACCCTTGGATCTTAGTCCCATGGGATCTCCTTTATTGGCCATTTGGTTCTAGGGTGGTACTACTTGGGAAACCCCAACTTTGGGTGCGTGGTCCCACTCCTTTACCCACACATACTGCTCTCTTTCCACTCACTATAACCCCATTCATTATTTCTCTCATCTAGGTCCACATTCCCATTTTGGGTTCACATAGGGCTAGCCTCCCTATCCCCTTTGCCCCCACCTTGGGTAAGGCCTAGAATGATTCCTCGGAGGTTGAAGCAACTAAAAATGAAGAAAAAGCATAATTGGCCACATTTAACAAGAAATTGTACCACAAAATGCAAAAGATGGTTGGGTCAAAAATAATTAGCACAGGGCAAAAGCCGACACATGAGCTATACCCCATCCATGGCCATCACCTTGGTTCCATAGGTCTTAGATGAGCCTCCTCTATCACTCAGGAACCCATGATTGTCCCAACCCCTGGAGGGCAATGAACCGCCCTACCTCAAAAGGGGTAATCACTGCTATATTATACACATCATGCTCTTGTCCTTTGAGCCTCAAGTAGTTAATTAAAGAAAATTCATAAAAGGAAAAAGGCATATAAAGAAGGGTGGAAAAATCAAGGCCAGGGCACCTCATGTACCACGTCTGCTCCCTCCTATACATTATATACCCAGGTGTGGGCTTCCCCTTATCTAGCTACCCTTATGCCCCATTATGTGGCCCAGGGTTCACCCTCTCATTCCCTATTCCAACCTATTTGTCACTTGCCACCCCCATTAGCAAGGTGTACCTTGGACATACTATCCCCTTTAAGGGCTGAAACCACCTAATAAGGTACTTGGCTAACCCCCTTTGGAGTTTGGAGGCACTAGCACATGCCAAACCTCACTATGGAAGGGCATGCCATTATGAAGTGCCCACTTTGTTATCCATGGTTTGTAAGCTCCTTTACCCGATTATTCTAATGACTGATTGTACTGGAAGCCTAGGGGACGCATTGGATCTTATGTAGGATTGCAGGTAGTTTCCATTTGGGTTTGGCTTCCTTGTATGGGATCCTAACTCCCAGAGGTCCACATTGGCACATGTAGGGTGTTCATAGAGAACCATGGGCCTCCACAATAGCAGAAAGCACTCCATGGATGTTCAAAGACTACTAGCGATCCACTTTTGGGACGATGGTGACATGATTGGTACACTATGCCCAACAGGCCCCCACAGGAGCCCCACACTCTTGGCAGATGCCCCAACACTTGTACGATGTCATGGCAGCATTCGGTCCACCACTTGGGCCATTGCAGAGGATCTACAAGCATCTTCGATCCATATGGAAACCCATGGGGTCATTAATGTGCCCTCAGACCCACTGAGAGCACCACAGGTCTACTACTTGGAGAACAAGGGGCCATCCCCTTGTCCATCATATTCTGAGGAATTTATTCCTCAATATGGCACTTCAGTATGTTATTAAGCCTTTAGAGGGCCCTACGACATGCATTTATTTGGCCCCTTGTGAGGCTTGCTTTTACATTATGAGCTAGTATGGTGGGCTTGTCACCATCAAGAGTTATTATTTGCACATTATTTTATCTTTAGGGGCCCATAGGCTAATTTGAACTCATTAGGAGGCTATATATTGATGTTAGATACATTCATTTGTATCATCACTTGACTTGGGATATTTTTAATCATAGAAAATTTTCACACTTTTTCCTTGGTGGATATTTTTGGAGATGGATGAATTTTGATGTATGGATTTGGGCTATTTCTCTTATCTTGGAGGTTTATTGAGAAAACAAAATGCTGGTTGGATATACTCAATAACGTTGTAAGTAAATTTTGATGCTATTATTCATGTTGTTGTATCTGCTAAAATTATGACTAGTTGTTGCATTATCAAAATGTGGAATTGAGCATGTTTTAGCTAATTTAATGTATGGGCCAATGTTATATGAATGAAATGTCCTAGAGATTTATTTATCTCGAGAAGCTTTCATCATTTTTTTTGAAGTATAAATGCTTGAAGTTTACTTCTCTTTCTTTCCCTCAACATTGGATGAAGTTGACTTTCTGGGCCTCCTTGATCAAAGAAACCAAGTTCTTACTCATCATTATCCTTGACTCCATATCTCCAAGTGAACTAGGCACTGATCCCTCAAAAAGGGTGATCATTTTAACCCTCTTTTCACCCTTTTCCCCTTTTTCCCCAAGTCTAGTCCCAGTGGGTCACCTAGGGCATCAATTTCCCAGCAATTGGCCCAAGGAAAAATTTTGATCTCGTCTAGACTATTGGGCTGGTGGGTCCCCTCCCTCTCCTCCAAACTTAAGGCCATTCTGACGGTGGAATCTTCGGGAATCTCAAGCCCTAGCTCTAGGACCAAATTTTTCCTAGGCATCCCCAAGGCTAGACACTAATAGGATCAATTCAACCTTTTGAAATAAATATTCTTGTTTGGTACTTTCCCCTCACCTGTCTAGTATAGGAACATCATTGGTTGCTATATTCCATCCCCAAACTTGGGCTAGGTCCACTTGGCCCTATGTAGTCCCACTTCTCAATAAAGACTATTTGTCAAAGACCATTTGGGAATCCAAGTTCCCAAGGATTATAGGGATTGAGAAACTCCTTTATAAGCCTATTCTTTCTCCCTTAACCCTCCAATCCTCACCCCTTACCCTTGGTGGACCAAGTGCCTTGCTTAAAGAGAAAGCAAGTTCCATTTTTCACTCCATCCTTGGGAAAGGGTTTTTAGGGTCACTTCTCACCTATCCATTGACATCTACTTTACAAAGTGATCCCTACACTATTGGGACTCCTCTCGTTAGTAAAAGTCCGTAAAGAGTAGGGAGACTTAGTTGTGGTGACAGTGGCCTAAGCCTCCACCGTTGCTCTTGACCTCGCAGTTGCCCTCTTAGGAACCCCTTTTACGTCCCCTGCTGGTTTGAGTGATAACACATTAGAAAGATGCTCCAAAGACAATAGGAAAATCCAAACGTTATAGCGCATCAAGAAACTCCAAAAAGCTCATCCCAACAAAAAGTGCGAAAATCTCTCAAGAGATTCTAATCCAATCTAAGTGATGATGAGAGGAATGAATGAGTCTCTCATCAATTTACACAATCCATAAGGGAGTTCAAATAGCCTAATTGGCCTAATTGAGCCCCAAATAATAGAATAAGGTGCAATAATAACATCCCTTGGCGACAAGCCCTCCAAGATAGCTCAATAACATAAAAAGAAGCCTTTCAAGACGACAAAATAATCAACATAATGAGTTGTTAGGCCTTTGAGAAGGCCTAGTGGAGTCCAAAGTGTGCCATGGCGAGAGAATGGATCCCAAACATAGTGGACAAGGGGTTGGCTCCTTGATATCTAAGCATGTCACATGTGGTGTCCCCAAGTGGGTGTGGGGGCACTATGACATCCTCATGGGTCTTCAAGTGGATCGATAACGCTTGTAAACCATTTGTAAGGGCTAGGATGATGACAAAAGCCCTCCCTTTGTCTCATGCAGTGAGACACATCCTCATCTGGACCTTGAAAGCTCTGCCAAGTGTGGAGTCGGTTGAGCGTGGTGGTCCAGGTGCATCATCCTCATCCAAAAGGTAGAACACAAGAAGTAGTTGAATGGTTTTGGGGATCCATTGATCCAAATGGATCCTAGAAAACCCTCTAAGTCTTTAAAGTCTTCTAAAGATCAAAACTATCGCAAAAGAAGAACTCTTAAAAATAGTAGATAACACTATCGGGAGTGGAAAAACATGAAGAGATAGTGGAAAAACAGAGTATTAGCAGTTTAAACAACTTTGCACAGGAGCCGTCGAATCTGGCCGATCAATGGTCTAGATCCAATCGGCATATCGCAATTGGCAAAGGTAGGGGGAGGCTATCGAAGGCAACCATCTAAATGTTGCGATAGCGATCAACGGGGTCAACGAGGATCGTCGATCAAGCGCGCAGATCGACAACCCAGGTTAACCCGCCATATCGCATGGGCAGATTACAAGGGAGCACTTACAACGGGCCGGGGACTATGCGATGTGCGATTGCGATATATATTGCATCGCAATATCGCGTCGGAGCATTACAAAGGAGTGGGGTCGATAACAAACACGACTTGTGATAGCTGGACCCGATAAGGTTACAGATGATATTTGATATATTTTGAGATCCGAAAAACACCATTTTCTTGTGTATTTCACATTTCCTCTAAAATGAATGAAATACAAAGGAAATGCACCGATGCGATGAAACCGGACCCAAAAGGGTTTATTAATGCAGTTGTATATTATTTCAAGTCCGTTACAAGCCATTTTGCGGGATTTACAATGTTTTAATGTATTTTCCAAATACAAAGGGAAACCACGAAACAAGCGGGATTTTGGGCGGGCTGTAGGCGGTAAGTGGTTTTGACAGGGCTCCACCCGATCCCATCCACTAATCGACACGTGGTGTGAGAAAAGCGCCTTTTCGGGCGGGTAATCTCCCTAGGCCTTCACCGCCCAAAATGAATCTCAGTCGTTGGATCGAGATCACTCAGATCAACGGTGGAGATGCGATCACGATATAAAGGCGGACCCGATAGAAATATAGTGCGGATTTATGAATATTTGGAGCCCAATGAACAGTAATTTGGCCGATTTTTCCTGTGTTTTACAGTGTTTCTCTGTGTAAACAGAAAATGCTATTTTTGGGGATTTCAAAGGCTCGATGGTCCCTTCCATTGCAGAACAAATGGCCACCTTCCCTGAAGACGTTATGCCATGATTGCTAATGCTCAGAAGGGGATTTGAATAGACAGAGGTCGGGAGCCAGAGAGCCCGAGAAGGGGAAACGAACAGACAGTGCCGATTGGCTTTAAAGCCACAGAAGACAGAAGATAGGGACAAGTAGTGTTGAGACAGAGAGAAAATAGAGACAGAGAGTGAAAGAAAGAGTCTGTGTACTCAAAAAAGCTTGAGGGATTCAAGCAAACTCTTGTTGTTTGTATCTATGTGTTGAGACTCAATTTGAGCTCACACTTTTGTAAAAACTCTGCTCTTGAAGACATAATAGAGAGGTCACCACTGAAGGCTGGACCAAGAGACGTAGCCCAGGAGTTTTGGTTGAAATCCATATTAAATTTGCTATGTTATGTGTGTTTGTCTATTATGTTTCTTTAACTACTTCATTGCTTATATTATTCGCAATTTTATCGATCCGTTGCACTAAGTAATATAGGCTAATCCATGCACATGAGTCTATAATACCTTAAAAGTAATCTAAGATCTTCATTAGCAGATCAAGTGGTATCAGAGCTTTAGTTTGGCTAAGGTTAGACAAGCTTGTGCTAGATTGTTGAATGCCAACTAGGTCAAAGCTCAAACTAGGAGAAGGAGAGCTTGTTGAGGCCAATCCAAAAACTGGAAGAGTCTATCTTCGGAGGAAAATGGCAGAAGAGATTCCATTGGAATCAGACTCTCAGTTCATGGACAGTTTCATGACCATGAGAGCCATGGTGGAAGAAATGTATCGGGAATTTAAGAAGGATTGAGGTGGAAGAACCTCTTCTATTTGCCCATTCATAAGGCAAAGGGAAAGGGGAAGAGCCTCCTCCATCAACTCCTCCTTCTAGCCCTGAAAAGAAAAAGAAGAAAACATCTTTGATTAAATTAGATGTAAAATTTGATTTGCCAATCTATGATGGAGAATTAAATGCAGAAAAGCTAGATAATTGGATTAGATAGATTGATGTGTATTGCAGGGTACAGAACATTGATTCAGAAAGGAGTAAAATTCAGCTGGCTAGCCTTCGCCTTGGAAGAACTGCCCTAGCATGGTGGGAAGGCCGGACACAAGCTGATTTGAAGAAGCACGGTAAAATTCTTTCTACCTGGAGTGAATTTGTTTCTGCCATTAAAAAATAATTCTATCCACTAGCTTATATGTAGCGAGCGATGATGAGTTGGCAAACTCTTTGCCAATTAAAGGGCCAAAGTGTACAAAGCTATACCTAGGAATTTAGAAAAAGAGCTTTAATGCTAGGCATTTCTCTAGACTCACCTGAAACTTTGTTGAAGTATATAGGTGGTCTGCATAGCTATTTGAGGCACACCATTCTCATGTTTAACCCCACTAGCATAGATGAGGTATCATTTCAGGCTACACATCTAGAGGCTAGAGGCAAGAATGTGAACCCAGAGATTGGGGGATCATCAAAACCCATTGCAAGCAAGAACAAGGAAAAGAAGAAGCAGAAATGAAAAGAGAGGAAGGAAAGCACTGTACAGAAAAACAAGCCTTCATGCATTCACTGCAAGAAGGATGGACATGATGATGCACATTGCTGGTCTTTGCATCCGGAGCTGAAACCCAAGAAGTTCGATGGCAAGAAGAAGACTATTGCTGCTATTCACAAAGATTTGGGGTCAGACTCAAGTGATGAAACAACAGCCACAACCACAGGTATAAAAGGTAGAAATTCTGAAGCATCTACTAGTAATTATGCACAATCTATTGATAATGAAGAAAATGAGAGGAAAAGACATGAGCTTTTTCATATTAGAGTTATTTCCAAGCATCAAAAGATTGATACTTTATTTGATAGTGGATCACAAGTAAAGTTGATTTCTGAAGCAATTGTAAAGAAGTTGGGACTACTAACCACACCTCACAAGAAGCCATATCCATTAGGTTTGGTATGTGATAAAACAAAGCTACAAGTGACTAGACAATGTAAACTTAGGTTTGCTTTTGGGTCAACATTTGTAGATGAGGTTGAGTTAGATATAGTTCCCTTGGATATATGTGGTATTGTTTTAAGAAGTCCTTACTTGTATGATAGAAAAGTCATTTTCTATAGAGCTGAAAATAAGTATCAACTCGCAAAAGATGGAATAGAATATATTGTAAGAGCTCATCAGCTCAAACATAACTACACTCTCATAAACTCAGGGCAAATGAAAAGAATTGTAAATTCATGCAAGCAATTTTTACTAATGGTTGTAAAGGACAAGAACCCTGATAAAACCAATGTATTTGAAGGCTGTGATGCTAAACAGAAAGCTGATTTAGAAAAAATCGTTACAGAATATGATATCCTATTTCAAGAACCTAAAAGTCTGCCACCCAAAAGGGAAATAGTACATGATATTCATTTGCAGCAAGATGCTCCATTACCTAACATCCGAATGTACAGGTTTTTCGCTTTAGAGAATGCAGAGATCAAGAAGCAGGTACAGGAGCTGCTCGAGAAAGGGTTCATAAGACCAAGCACATCACCATGCGGATCTCCAATCGTGTTGGTGAGAAAGAAAGATGGTTCGTGGAGAATGTGCATTGATTATAGAGAAATGAATAAAAGAACGATCAAGAATCGTTATCCTCTTCCTCGCATTGATGATCTATTAGATCAGCTGAAAGAGGCAGTTTACTTTTCCAAGTTGGACTTGCATAGTGACTATCATCAGGTCAGAGTAGTAGAACAAGATGCATGGAAGACTGCTTTCAAAACAAAGCAAGGGCTGTATGAATGGCTAGTTATGCCTTTTGGCTTAACTAATGCTCCTGCCACTTTCATGAGAGTTATGAGTGACGTACTCCGACCTTTTAGTGATGATTTTGTAATTGTATATTTAGATGACATTCTTGTTT
This sequence comes from Pinus taeda, assembly GCA_000404065.3. Lineage (NCBI taxonomy): Eukaryota > Viridiplantae > Streptophyta > Pinopsida > Pinales > Pinaceae > Pinus > Pinus taeda. The sequence goes on along the minus strand of APFE030607927.1, from coordinate 7,711 downwards.
TCAGTAAAACATGGGGAGAACATTTGAAGCATGTAAAGCAGACTCTAGATGTTTTGAAAAGAGAAAATCTCTATGTTAAATTATCAAAATGTGAATTTGGCAAAACATCTTTAAATATTTGGGTCATATTGTAGGGGGTGGTGAATTGAAGATAGATCCCTCTAAGGTTGAAGTCATTGTGCATTGGCCTAAACCCAAATCTGCTACAGAAGTTAGGAGCTTCCTAGGAGTAGTACAATATTGGAGAAATTTTATTGCTAACTTTTCTTTGATTGCAGCTCGCTTACATGCTTTGACAGGATTGAACAAGGTGTTTCAGTGGGGAGGCAAACAACAGAAAGCCTTCGACACCTTGAAAGAAAAAATTAGTACAACACCAATACTAGCATTGCCAGATCTTCAAAGACCATTTGAAATTGAAACAGATGCTAGTGACTATGCCATGGGAGCAGTGTTGATGCAACACGGTAAACCCATATGTTATCATTCTGAGACATTTAATTCTAAAATAGCTAATTATCCCACATATGATAAAGAATTGTATGCATTAGTGCAGAGTGTGAAAAAGTGGAAACATTACCTATTGGGCAAGGAAACAATTATACATACAGATCATCAACCACTTCAATATTTGCACTCACAAACTAAATTGCAGCAATCAAGACACTATAGGTGGATGGATTTTCTACAATAGTTTCATCTTGTCATCAAATATAAGAAGGGCATACATAATAAAGTTGCAGATATGTTGTCCAGACCAATCATAAATGCATCTACTATACTTAAGCATAACTCAGTAATGCCTGAAAGTTACATTGAACAATATGCTCAAGATGTAGATTCTAAAGATGTATATGCAATTTTAAGTCATGGCAAACAAGTAGAAGAATTGGATTATCATGTTAAGGACCAACTCTTGTATCATTTGAGAGAGTTATGCATTCCACAAACTGAAAGAGTTAACATAATCTGAAAAGCACATACTTCTCTTATATCAGGTCATTTTGGTGTAAGTAAAACAGTTGCACAACTACAAAGATTCTATTATTGACCAAGAATGCATGAAACAGTTTCTAGATATATAAAAGGGTGTACCATGTGTGCTAAAAGCAAGCCCAGCAATAAAAAATTAGGCTTGTACACTCCACTTCCAGTTCCTTTTCGTCCTTGGGAAAGTGTTTCCATGGACTTTGTTGGGGGATTGCCAAAATCTAGAAAAGGTCATGATTATTTATATGTTATTGTGGACAGGTTCAACAAAATGTGTATTTTAATACTTTGTAACAAGCGAATTACAGCTGAACAAACAACGAAGTTGTTCTTTCAACATGTCTGGGTTTATTTTGGGTTACCCACTTCCATTTTATCTAATTGAGATTCCCGATTTGTTGGGAAGTTTTGGTCGAGTCTATGGGAATTGATGGACACCAGACTGAAGAAGAGCACAGCCTTTCATCCACAAACAGATGGCCAAACAGAGGTGGTCAACAGGATAGTGATCCAGTTGCTCAGGGGCTATTGCAGCAAGCATCCCAAGCTCTGGGATGAACACTTGTGTTATGTGCAACATGCTTACAACCGTGCTAAGCACTCTTCTACACAGAGATCTCCTTTTGAGACTTGTTTTGGTTTTACTCCAATGTCTCCCTTAGATTTTGTCTTTGGTAAAGACATAGCAGTTGATGGACACAGTGATGTGGACAAAGCAACCAAGTTCATTGAACAAATCTAAGAAATTCACTAGGCAGTGCAGGAACAGCTGGAAAGAAGCCAGGCCAAGTACAAGGCAAGGCATGACAAGCATCGAATTGAGCATAGCTTCCAAGTTGGTGATCAAGTCTCACTATACATTAGCAAAGACAGAATGCAAGGTGAAGGTAAGAAGCTGAAGCCAATAAGGTATGGGCCTTTCAAGATACTTGAGAAAATTGGTGAGAACGCTTTTCGCATTGATTTGCTAGCTTACATGCACATCTATTCAGTGTTTAATGCAGAGAACTTGAGACTGTTTGAACCTTCATTGATTGAAGATCCCGAAGAGCAAAGTCAGTTGCCTTCTATTGATGATATGTTGCCTGAATATCTCAATGAGTTGCAGGAAGATACAGTTTTGGACAGGAAGGTGAGGACTACGCGCAGAGGGGATGTTGAGTACCTCAAAATCGGACTCAAAGGTTCAAAACCAAGCAGTGCAAGATGGATAGAGATTGGACAAGTGAGGAAGTTGTATCCTCACTTGATTGGTGCTTAAAAACCAACTTTTGGTGGTCCAAAATCTTTTTCAGTGGGAAGGTGTGATCCAAATGGATCTTAGAAAACCCTCTAAGTCTTCAAAGTCTTCTAAAGATCAAAACTATTGCAAAAGAAGAACTCTTAGAAATAGCGGATAACACTATCGGGAGTGAAAAAACATGAAGAGATAGTGGAAAAACAGAGTATCGGTGGTTTAAACAACTTTGCACAAGAGCCGTCGAATCTGGCTGATCAACGATCTAGATTCGATCGGCATATCACAATCGGTGTAGGCAGGCGGAGGCTATCGGAGGCGACCATATAAATGTTGCGATAGCAATCAGTGGGGTCAATGAGGACTGTCGATCAAGCGCGCAGATCGACGGCCCAGGTTAACCTGCGATATCGCATCGGCAGATTACAAGGGAGCACTTACAACGGCCCGGGGACTATGCGATGTGTGATTGCAATATATATCGCATCGCAATATCGCGTCAGAGCATTACAAAGGAGCGGGGACGATAACAAACGCGACTTGCGATAGCCGGACCCGATAAGGTTACAGATGATATTTTATATATTTTGAGATCCGAAAAACAACATTTTCCTGTGTATTTCGCATTTCCGCTAAAATGAATGAAATACAAAGGAAATGCACCGATGCGATGAAACCTGAAAGGGTTTATTAATGCAGTTGTATATTATTTCAAGTCTGATACGAGCCATTTTGCGGGATTTACAATGTTTTAATGTATTTTCCAAATACAAAGGGAAACCATGAAACGAGCGGGATTTCAGGCGGGCTGTAGGCGGTAAGTGGTTTTGACAGGGCTCCGCCCGATCCCATCCACTCGCCGACACGTGGCATGAGAAAACCACCTTTTCGAGTTGGTAATCTTCGTACGCCTTCGTTGCCCGAAATGAATCTCAGCTGTTAGATCGAGATCACTCAGATCAACAGTGGAGATGCGATCACGATATAAAAGCGGGCCCAATAGAAATATAGTGCGGATTTATGAATATTTGAAGTCCGATGAACAGTGATTTGGTGGATTTGTCCCGTGTTTTACAGTGTTTCTCTGTGTAAACAGAAAACGCTATTTTTGGGGATTTCAAAGGCCCGATGGTCCCTTCCATTGTAGAACAGGTGGCCACCTTCCCTGAAGATGTTATGCCATGATTGTTAACGCTCAGAAGGGGATTCGAATGGACAGAGGCCGGGAGCCAGAGAGCTCGAGAAGGGGAAACGACAAATAACGCCGATTGGCTTTAAAGCCACAGAAGACAGAAGACAGGGACAAGCAGTGTTGAGACAGAGAGAAAACAGAGACAGAGAGTGAAAGAAAGAGTATGTGTACTCAGAAAGGCTTGAGGGATTCAAGCAAACTCCTGTTGTTTGTATCTGTGTGTTGAGACTCAATTTGAGCTCACACTTTTGTAAAAACTCTGCTCTTGAAGACATAATAGAGAGTCACCATTGAAGGCTGGACTAGGAGACGTAGCCCAGGAGTTTTGGGTGAACTGCATATTAAATTTGCTATGTTATGTGTGTTTGTCTATTATGTTTCTTTAACTGCTTCATTGCCTATATTATTCGCAATCTTATCGATCCGTTGCACTAAGTAATATAGGCTAATCCATGCACGTGAGTCTCTAATACCTTAAAGGTAATCTAAGATCTTCATTAGCAGATCATCCATGAAGTACTCTCTGCTATCATGGAGGCCCATGGCTCTCAACGCTCATCCTACAAGTGCCAATGTGGCCCTCTGGAGGGCATGGAACTCACATAGGGAGACCAAACCCAAATGGAGACCCACCTGCAATCTTGCATAAAATCCAATGTGTCCCCTTTCACTCCAATACAACAAATCATTAGAGTAATCAAGTAAAAGATCTTACAGATATTGGAATCAAGTGAGCAATTCATGGTGGCATGCCCGTCCATAACAGGCTTTGGCATGTACAAGTCTTTCCAAGCTCAATAAGGGGGTTAACCAAGGACCCTATCAGGTGGTTTCAGCCTTTAAAGTGGGTGACATGTCCATGGTACATCCATCAATGGGTAGGTGGCATGTGATACAATGATGGAACAGAGTGAAGATAAGGGGAAGGATCCAGGCCACATGTCATGGGTACAAAGGTAGCTATAATGAGGGAAGCCCACACTTGGGTACATGAGTGTAGGAGGAAGCAAATCATGGTACATGATTTACCTCGGCCTTTGTTTTTCCACCCTTCTTCATATGCCTTTTGCCTTTGATTGATTTTTCTTCATAATTGCCCGAGGCTCCAGGGGATGAGAGCATAATGTGTAGGATATAATAGTAGGTACCCCCTTTAAGGTGGGGCATTTCATCGCCCATTAGGGGTTGGGACAATCATGGGTTCCTCAATGTGGAGGTGGCTCACCTAGGGCCCATAGGAACCAAGGCGATAGCCATCAATAAGGGGTAGACCTCATGTTGGCTTTTGCTCACGTGCTAAATTTGTATGTCCCAACCATCTTTTACATTTTGTGGTACTTTTTTTGTTGAGAGTGGCCAAATTATTCTTTTTCTTTTCTTTTTAGCTACATCAACCTCTAGGGCATCATTCCAGGCCCGACCTAGAGTGTGGAGAAGGGGGAGGGGAGGCTAACCCTGTTAGGGTCCCACCCTAACCCCCTTATTTATGTAATGGGACCACGTCATAGTCAAGAGTCAATAAAGCCCATATTAATAATTGTAAGTGTTTAATCCGCAATTAATAACGGAACCACAGTTAGTTGCAAATGGGTCGTAGTATTAGATAGATGGTATTAGTAATACCACGGTATTGGCCTGTGGTATTGCATGTATGAGTCATATATAAAGGATAGAAACTCCCTGCGAGGAGCATCGTGTCTTATTTTGTAGTCGAGCTCTGCTCTA